>JAAGAY010146393.1:20290-54606 GCA_011801015.1 Ardeotis arabs
ATAATTGTTTGTGGTTTTTTTTTTTTTTTTTTTTTTTGTCCTCTGTGTTTGCAAATTAATTATTTGTACTTATTCTAGTTTTCAAGCTTAATTGTAAATCTAGTTCTTGTTGTGCTGGGCAGTGAGCAAGATCTGAAACTCCTCCAAAATGTGTGCATGGCTTGGTATTCAGTCACCATCTGGCACTTTCATACTTCCCGGACTTCCCACAGTTCTGACGAAAGTGCTATAATGCCTCTAGTCTTCAGGTACTTTGGAGAACCACTCTTGCAGTTTCTTGGCGTCATTCCCTGGCAAGATTGCTTGGGCAAGTTTTACCTCAGCATCTAACTGCGTCCTGAAAAACTGAGAGCTGTCTTGATTCGATCACTTCATGGGATTGGATGTCACTTTTACTGTTTTGAATATGGGTCATGGTCCTTTGGTCATACCCAAGGGAGAACTAACACACCTGATGTGGTGGTTCAGTACCAGGATAGAAGGCTTAGGATGCCTCTTGCACAGCTTGTCTTATGTGGATATGACAAGATGAGAGGAAAATAAGAGGCTACAGCGAATTTGTTTTATAATTTGCATAAAAATACTTCTTCTCCAACTGCGGCTGGATTTGCAACAAACAAAATGACGAGTCCAAATCTATTGAAGGCATTAAATAATGTTTGTCTAGCTTTGATGTTGCAAAGACTTTTGAAAGTGTCTATGCATTCTAGAATATCTTTCTTGGAATGATAATGGTGTCACTATTAAAAGCCAGAGAGAGTTGTCACCCTTGTCAGGTCTGAAATCTGACTCATGCGTAGTTCACATTTGTACTTCCATGCTTTTCTTATGCTTATTAGAGTTCTGGCTCTATCCATTAAGTCTTACTAATTTTTTGAAAGTTTGCGAGAAGGCAGATAGGGTAGTGTAACATATGTAGTTCCTCCTTCAGTTGCATGTAATTACTTTTATGTATATTTTCATTAATGTCGTTTCTTAAGATTTCACCCAAATAGCAGGCAAGGATAGCATATGGTTGCTTCTAATGTCTGTCTTAAAGTCAAACCAGTTACTTAGCTTGCATCTCGTGAACTACAAAGTGGTTATGCTTCCATGGGGACTATAAAAAATGAATAAAGCTAAATTGCAAACCCAAAAAAAGGACAGTTCAGAATTTGGTTTACTTCAGGTGTTACACCCAGGCTGTCATTTATATTTTAGATATAATTCTTTAACGTAGTGTATGCTGACGTGTTCCCTAGGTCATCAGTAAAGACTCAGAGAGTACACTGTTTTTTATAAATGGAAATCTCCAGGTCTGTGTCCAAGTCTTAAAACCATTTTCAAGAACTCCAAACTATGAATCTTATTGGCATATGTATATTGGTATCCCTGAATGAGTGATTCCTAATTACTTTAATGATGCCCTTTTTTGGAGCTTATTTGACTTTTATTAACTGCTGGAGAAGTCCCCAGAAACTCTTACAAAGGATCTCTTCTTTTGCCTTAATTTCAACTTCTGTTTCCCTATTTTATGGTTCTCTGTAATGTTTATGGTAATAAGGCAGCGTAATATTTTTCTGTTCCCTTTCACAGGGAAAACATAAGAAACTTTATGTTCTGTTTGCATTTCCTAGTCATATTTACTTAAAATAAGTTATGGTACCAGGCCCCTTAAGCCTGTCTTCTCCTGTCACTTGAATCACTATACTTGTTTTTTTGTCATATTCCTTGTTTTCCGTACCGTTTCATAGCCTTTCTTTCAACTCTTAGCTCGGCCATCATCACCAAACCCAGGAACATTCACAAGGCTTTCTTCTTCCAAGTCCCTTGGCGAAGAGGTGTATATTCACAGAGACTGAAGATGGTAGGAAATTGTATATTAGCATATAAACTCAGTTCATAAATTCCCAGCTGTAGTTTTTAGTCAGTACTTCTTGAACTGTGTTTATGCTTTCAGCTGGGGAGTACTTTGAATCATCTGCTGCTTTTCATCCAACTGTTGTTCCTCAGGTGCAGGAAGAGAGTGGCAGGATGGAAACCTATCATGTCCAACCATACTGCTGTTTTGTTAAAGTACTGCAATTTTGCTGCCTTCCGTTCCCTCCAATACAATTTCATCCTCAAGAGACACGCCATCTCTTTTTACTTGTCTTTGGAGTCCTGTTTTACAGGGCTGCCCACTGGTGCTTAAGAGCCCTAATTATTTCGATCATAGTGTCTATACTTATTTTCATTCATTTTTTAATTCTAGAAAAAGAAAACCCATCCTGTAGAACCAGGTAGCATGCTGGCCAGAAAACCTGTTTTTCTGTGTTCCTTTCTTGGTTTTTTGTGGGTTGTTTTTTTTTTTTGTGGGTTTTTTTGTGGTTTTTTTTTTAATACTTTCATTACTGTTTCTGATTAATTCCAGGCAAGTGCTAGACTTCCATTAAAAAGTTCCTACAATAAATGCAATTTTTTTTATCGTTTTCCCTTATAAACTTGTAAGAAGTCCAGTAAGGAAGACTGGAAGGACAGAATCTCTGATTTTGTAAGTAAGCATATGATTGCATTAAGGACTCTCTTTTGTTTTCCTGATAAATGGTGCAGCAGTGCATTTGGATCATAAAATGACAGTTTGTCTGTACCTGATGCGTATATTTCCATGGGCACAGAGTGCTTAATCCATAACTGATACAAATGTTAAATGAAGCCCTCAGTCTTGGATACTAGAAAAGAGAGTATCTGAGAATGTGGCCAGAACACTAATGAGGGTAAAACGAAATTCTGCTTTTTGTCTTAAGTATGTTTTTCAAACACGCATATGTACAAACCAGGAAGCAAAAAAAATTAATGTGCTGGACTTGGTAAGCTGCTTCTAATTGAAGCTTTCTGTCAGTATAATTAACATTTACGGGATTAGTGTACCTTCTGCTTCTGCAAATGTACTGCAACTTTCCCTGACAGTATATAGTGGCTGGATAGCTGTGCTGGTCCAGAGTCTTCTAGTGAGATGCTCACAGCTGCAAGAACAGTAGTAGTGAAACTGTGAGATTTTTAAAGGTGTTGCTACCTTCCAGTTGTCCAGGTGAAGTAACTCTTGCTTGGGAAAATTAGCAGTATTTTCATCAAGCTTTGTGGTGAGTAAGGTGGTTCTTAGTTTCTTATGGGTGTCTGTCTTTGTGATGGAATTTATTATTCTTGGTCTAAGGTGGGGTGAATTTTTTTTAACAGCTGTGTATAAAGCCAGAAAATAGGAAAGTTGGTTTCCAGCTCAGAAGTAAAACCTCCAATATTGAAGATACTTATGCATTTATTTTCCAGCAAGGGTAATACAGAGTAATGCTTAACATAACACTGTGAAATATGAACATGTTAATATTAATTGTGGGAAGCCTGACTTTTGATTTTTCTTGATTTCTTTAATTTGATTCCTCCATCTTTTCAGTGGTTTAATGCTAAATAAGTGAGCACGTTACAGCTTAGTTTTATTGTTGTTTTTAATGAAAACATGTCCATCTACAGGCATAGAAACTGCCAGAATTAGTGGATATAGCCCCTTCCTAACAAAACTCCACTAATTAATGTGTCTGAAAAAGATGTTCTCTAAATTGACTAGACCTTCCAATTTAGGTTTGATGTGAGCTTTTTACCTGAAAGCTATAGAGATGTGAGAGTAGTGACTCAAGACCTCCTGTCTGTGAAAATGTAGAGTCTGCATTAAATAGATCAAATTGTTTTGGCATAATATCCTTTGGTAAATATTTCCTCATTTCTAGTGATATGTATGGCTCAGATCACCTATACCTCATCTGCTTTGTTAAATAACTTAATTCTCTCTCAGGATCTGTGCTCTGTTTGGCTGCAGAAAGCATTGATATCTCTTTTGGCACAGAAAATATATCTTATTTATTTGAGTAGCTATATTTTTCTAGCTGCCTAGTTTCAATTTCCTGACTTCAGTTTCTCCCCAGTGACAGCGATTAAGGTAACGCCTTATCAAAGCATCAAGTTATCAAATGCTTAATCGTCTGCTGCTGAGTTTCCATATCAGCTTATTTCTTTGTCAAGAAATCCTACATTTTTAAATACTTTAGTTTGGATTATGGAAACCTCAGAGTAGACTTGAGTGAGGTTTGAAGGTTTAAATTGATGCCTTTGGGACTGTTGGAATAAGAAGCCCATTCATTCATTCACGGATCCTTCCACATTAGATTTGGCCTCTCTTCCTTGAAATGTGTATTTTTGTAAGTACTAAAACTTTGATTTCAGACTTAGGAAGAGAATGAAAAAGAGGAAGAACATAGCAAGTGAGGATGAAAACTCTTTCTAAAAAAGAAAGCCCAAAGATTTGTTGATACTGGACAGCGAAGCAGGAAATGACATATGTCATAAAAGGCTCCAGCTTGTTGGATAAAGGCTGAAACTCGGGATGTAGTCTACAAATACAAAACAGTTTCATACAAATATTTTTAAAGTGTGGTTCTGAGTGCCTCAGAGAAGCTAACTGATGACTGTGCAGCTACATGCATACACTCATGCCATACTTTCTTCTTTAAACAGGAATATATTCAACTCGATGCATATTTCCCTAGGAGACTGGTAACATTACCAGCACTAGACGTAACTTCGGGAGCTACAACCTGTATTCTTTGCAGACTGTAAACCAGCAACTTAGTGGAGAAGCAGAAAGCAAGGGACTCCAATTTCAGGGCAGAAGTGAAGGGTTTCCTGAAACTGAATATTTTATTCCACAAAAAGACACAAACTCTTTTTTTTTTTTTTTTTTCCCCCGCAGTATTTTGTCACAAGTTTTTCTTTGTAAGCAGTGCATCTGGCAGCCTTTTAGGGATTTTGGGGACGTCTTCTGTCCTGACCAGCTGATAGCTGTAAAAATTGTCACTCAACTTGGAGACAAAAGTGCTTGTACTTGAACTTGCTCAAACTATTGGCCAAGAAACATGGCTGGAACAGATTTACTAGCTGCAGTTAATGGCCATGTTCCCTTTTTTCCCCTCTGACTTGTTGAATATGAACTTACAGGGATCTCAAACTATGAGTTTAATATCTGACATCCTTTAGCTTGCAAAGTTAACCTTAGTTTTGAGACTGAAATGTGTGTCAGTTCAGAATTACTGCTTAAAATACAGTCATTTGGAATATCAGAATAATTTGTAATAATACAAGAGTGTTTTTTGGTTGTTAATCTGTTGTTGGGCTTTGTTACTGTACTGAATAAGGCAAGGCTGGAAAACATCTTTTTTTCATCCTCTGTTTTTAAAATGCTGTGGGTTTTTTTTTTAATAACAACAATACTACAGCAGACCCATAATAACTCAGTAGCTGAGTTATTAATGCTACATCCCGCTGAATATGCTTATGCCTTCAACTTCCTCTTGTTATTTTTTCTAATTTATAAGCACTTACATGAAGGTGCCCATCTGTTTCTGAAATTCCTCCATTGTTGCTCGTTTCATTTGTACCGTTGTTTAAAAGGCAGCTGGTCTCCAAGACGAAGCTCTGTCCACCCACCCGATGAACCCTCATTTTAGGCGTGCTAATGTGAAGACTCAAACTCAGGCAGGTTCCCCAAAGATTGGGAGTGGGGTAACACAAAGTAATTGATACCTGACAAATACTGCTGCCTGTTTGGCATGTTAACTGTGTGAGACAACTGTTTTCTTGAATTTGTGCTTCAACAGTTTCTGAGATTTTTGTTAAAGGAACCCCATGTTTCATCACATGATCTGTAACCTAATTGCAGTCCTGTTTCGAGGAGTGAATAACTGATTAGAAAATTAAAATCATCTGAAACTGCTCAGAAATGTTTGCTTAAAAGAAGCTGCTGTACCATCTGGTTGTGCCAGTAAGGGTGCTTGAGCACATACTGTCAAAACCCAACACAGAAATCTCAGGTACCCAAGTACTTTTCTTTTTATGATCTTACCTCAGGTGGCATGTTGAGAAAAAGAACATAAACCGAAGCAGGAATTTAGGTCACATCTTGTAACCTACTAAATTCTATATGGCTCTTTTGCATGTAAGAAGCAGCAGTGAATTGCATTCATTTCAGGAAGGCAGTCTTGTTGTTATCTTTCCCTTCTGATGGTGGAGTTTAAGGATTTTTATTTTGAATTTTTAGAGCAAAAGACAGTGTTCTGGAGTGCGTATTTAACAAGGGCTGCTTTGTTAGCTGGGTGGAGGTCGTGCACAGGGACATAAGGTGGTTTGTAGGCTGGGTTTTTTGCCTGAAGTGGCAGAGCACTCTTGACTCCCTCAGGAAGATGGTGGCTTTACATTGTGTTCTTTGCTCTGAAGCATTCCTGAAGCATGTCTCTGAGTAGTTTCAGTATGGGGAAAATAATGGCGTGAGAGAAACTCAGGATTGATACCTGTAGGTCACCTGTTAACATCTCAGAGCTTGGAGATTATGCTGTTAGGGCTAGCAATATAAACGCTAGAGATCATCTACAGCTGACCAAGTGCTTGTTCGGTATTGCTAACTAGCTCTTTGCAGCCCTTCTGTCTTGAAAAGAAGACATACATTTCTGAAATTCAGGTTGTTTAAGCAAAAAGATTCAACTAAAAATGATGCATGTTGCCTGTACTAAAACTATGTCACATGATGATGAAGCTAAATACCTTCCCTGTTCCTGTCTCCAGGCACTGCTGCAAGGAGCCTCTGGGAGTTCCAGGGTGAAGAGACCTGCCTCTGTCCAGAGACCTCTGCTAATGGTGAAGACCTCCAAACAGGCCAGGCTGCCTTAGCAGGAGCTCAGAAATCTTACATGAAGGTAGAGAGTCATTTTTCAAGTGAATTGAAGTGGCTGATACGGTTTTCAAAATAGGGATTTCTTGTCTTAGGGAATAAACACACAAATGCATCTCTCGGGTTTCTCCTCCTTTTGTGTGCGTTGCCGCTTGCTACCCGGTACAAATGTTGTCATAGCAAATGCTGGGGGGGGGGAGGGAAAAAACAACGTGGTGCATTGTAGAGCCAGAAGTAATTCCTTATAATATTAGTAGAAAGATGTATCTGCAGTTCTTTGTTGACAAGGGAACAGGCTGTTTCAGAGCTCTACAGCATGCTCTGTTTTTAGAAACATATCCCAACTTTAATTGCTGCATTCAGAGCTCGCTTTGAGTGGCCACAAAAATATGGAAGCACTCTCAGATGCCTTCAGCAACAGGAGGAGAATGAGGTTTGCATATGATGAATTTCTGTTTACCAGCACTATAATTATTTCTTAGTATGGTCATCCAGAACTCATTTGTGCTTGTAAAGACAAATGCTGATGGATGAAAAAGAAATGTGACCCTGAGAACTTTGTTGAACCTGTCAGCACTGCAGGCCCAGGTACTTTGAGAGATTTGACTACACTATGGTTTTGTTAGATGGCCAGGATTTTGAATGTAGTGATGATATATCATGCAGAATCTTTCCTTCATATGCTAACAAGATTAATTGAACTTTGCGTAGAGAGTTGGCTGAAAAAAGTGAGTAGTAGTGGAAGTGTTTTCCACAGATTTCTTCAAGGTTTAACTTAAATATTTCTAAAGGTCTGCCAACTTCTGCATTTTTAAAAATAGCTGTTGCAAGGTGTTAACTTCATTGTTGGAAGACTCCTTAGATAAATATTCTTTGATTTGTCAGAGAAGAATTGCAGATTTTTCTTGTTAATTCTTTATTGATCTTTCTAATTTAGACTGGAATTAGGGCTCCGAACTAGACCAAAAGTCATTGTCCTAACATCAGTAGAGTAAAATCAAAAATTGGCATGCGGTTTCCCATTAGCATGGTCAGTGTTTCACCCCATAACCTTCCCTTGTGATTTGTTGTATGTGCCTGGGAGGAGACCACCAAGCACCATGAGGCCCGCTCATCCCTTTCTCTCTCCTTCTCGCTTCTTTGAATTCAGTTTCAACTGTATTTCTCCAGTCCACTAGCAAGGTTGTGTTGAACAACTGAGGATACTGTATTGAAACCTTGTCAGAGCAGAAAACCTGATGATGATTATACAGGGATTTCAAACTGGAGGTTAAAAAAAACCCCAGAAATATTTGTTTTCTTACTGTTTACCTTTGTTACATTTGCTTTAGGAGTACAGGAAGCAATAAAAGTTGAGATAACCATGCACTGGAAAAAAAACAGAGTATTTATTCTGAATGTTATTTTTAAAGTGCAGTTTTACATATTGAGAGAGTAAAGACTTCATAGAAGATATTTGCATGATCACAAGGGGTGCATGCATGTACCTGAGTGGGGTGGTGGTGGTTAGGATTCATTACAGAAGTATGAGGTACTGTCAGTTTTTGGTGATGCAGTGTCCCAGATTGAAATGCAGCCCTGAATGCTGTCACTACTTCCAGCAAGGCAGCTTGTTCTGTGCCTTTCTGTCTCTTGTTTCCCTTTGTTGGAGGGGGTGTGTTGTTAACCAGAAACACATGATATCAGACAGCCAAATGTTCTGGTGAAAATCAAGGGCACTTCATAGCTGTGAAGATTTTATATTTGCCCTAGATTCTTTTTTTCATTGATGCAGCTGTAACTGTTGTTGTAAATTATATGAATAATTGATCAAGGAGTTCTTGTTACCTCAAGTAATGTTATGCTTATTGTTTCTCAGAACTGTGCTGCTCTTTGTTGTATTACAACATTGCTCACTGTTCTGTGTGTGTGGTTTTTGTTCCCTTAAAGTTTTCTTCTGCTCTCAATCCCTTCACTCTCCCCCTCTCCTCTCTTCCCTGCAAAAGTGGGTAAGTGTTGTTTTTGCTTTAGTGTATTCTATGATTTAACTGAAAAATAGGGTATTTTTTTCATTGGCAGCAACACATTTTAAAAAAGAAACCTACAACCCTGGGAACTGTGCAGCATACACATCTGGTTTCACATAAGCTTGAATTGCTGGCTTTACAAACATGAACCATGTAGTCCTTGCCGCAGAGTTAGCTAAAGTGTTCCGTAACTTGAGACTATATTTGAAATAAAAACAAAATTGTATAGCTTCTTTACCATACTAATGGAAAACATTTAATTTACTTCTTCAAGCCAACCAAAAGAATGACGCAATGCTGCTCAAGCAGATTTACGGTGCCTTTCCTCCGTAGAAATCAATACAGCTTGAAGGTGCTGCTATGGGAGCTGGCTAGTTGACTGTGATCCAGCTGCGTTCAGATGTAAACTTCTGTACCACAAACCAAAACTGATGATTTTAATTTGTTCAAGCATCTCTGTATCTCTGAGATATTATGGTGTTGGATTTTATTCATGGCTTTTCCATGCTTCATTGCTATTAATACTAGATTGGAATTTCAAAATAGCAAATTCAGTCTGCTTATGATTTTTTTTTTTTCTCAAATGGTTCAGTTATTTTCTGCATTTCCTGAACTAAAGTACTTAACTATGTGGTAGTAATATCAGCAAAAGCAACTCTGTGTACATATCGTATATGCCTTTCAGTGGAGTCTTTTTTTTCTCCTCAAAAAGAAACAAAAAAAAAAAGGTAAAACCAAAATTCAGGCCTTCGTTGAATCAGAGTGTTAAGGGCTACCATAATAATTTTCCCCTTTGCACAGAAGCAGCTCTGAACAATAAATGTTCTTCCATTTTCTCCTGCTAGAGGAGGTAAAGTGCAACAGTGTTGTTTTGTCTCAGTTTAAAAAAAACCCAAAACTTCTTAAAATAGAACTGTTTTTTTTTCCGAAGAAGTCAAACCAACAGTGCAGATTTTCATACTACACCATCTTTTATGCCTTTGTTTCTTCCTATTCCCCTCTGCCCCCACTAAAAGCTTTGACTTTATTTAAACTCTCTCCACTATAAGAGGTGTTGGTGTTTCTCTCCTTATTTTCTTCCTTAATGGGATTTCAGTCTTGCTTAAGCTCTTTACTTCTGGCAGAAATTATTTTCTAAAATAGCTATTAGTATGGGGTCCCTGATGCTGCTTTTTCCCCTAGTACTGTATTTCACTGGGAAGTCCTTTGCTGGTGGTCTGTGTGCTGGTCATGCTAACTTCTACCAGAAGGAAAATAATGACTTGATACTTGTCCACTAGCTTGCCAGAAGTACATTTAATCTTTTTTTTTTCTTGAAAAGATCATTTCTACTTCAATTTCTCAACTAACTTTGATCCAGGTTTCTTTATTGTCTAACTATTTTTTGCTCCCACATACTTAACAATCTCGTGGTGAATAAATAGTTTGAGAAGGTGTTGTAGAGGAATTGAGGTCCATTTTGCAGGGGTAGCTTGGGATGTGGTGGGTTAGCAAAAAGGAAAAGAGAGATTTGAGTTGTATGAGAGTCTGGGGCTGGAGGGTTTTTGGACTTTTTTTTTCCTTGAGCGGATGGAGAAGGTGATAATGAATACAATTAAGATGGAGAGCAGTGTTGCTGATAGCTGCATTATTTTCTTTGAAAAGGCTACCATGTGAGATTTGATAGAGAAGTACGTGAATGTAAATTACAAATATTAATAATTTTTCTTATCTGGAGGAAAACAATGAAAACATCATATTTACAGGCCTGAATTTTAGTACGGTTTCAAACATTCTTTAAAGCAATTTTGTAAACTTTCAAACTACTGAATAGTTTTATTGATAGTATAAATACTGAATTTGTAATACTCTGCTACGAAATCTTTTCTGGGTAGTAGTATGGGAGAGCATACAGTGACACTCTGGTTATGTTATGTTTTCTATAAACCTAAGGACAGTTTATATCCAGTAGCTGCTAACCTTGATATAATAGGGATTTTTGGATGTTAAATATTGCCAAGAAATTTTGAACAGATTAAATTTATCTTCTGAAATGTTTCCTGAAGATGGACAAAATGCCTTAGCATTAGCATCACATAGTCACAGTGACAAATCTGGATCTTTGGTGTTTGTACTGTCATACATTTCTCCCTGGCTGCTGTTTTGTAAATCTTGTGTTCAGAATATGAAATTACTGGAGGTACTGCCCTCCAATGCTCTTTCAAGGAAAGATGTATAAAGAACAAGACACAAATCTTTAGAAGAAAGAGGCATATTTTTTTCTTCCTCATATTTTTTTTTTCTCCTTTTTTTTTTTTTTCTTTTGGTAAGATTTTTTCCAATATTCAACCATTTCTACTCAGACTAACTATCTGGAATTGAAATGCAACTGACTTCAACAAGCAAGTTGACACATTTTGGCAATATATTGTGCCCACAGGTTTTCAGTTTGAATGTTCCAAAATTATTAGCGTGAAAAGTCTGTCACTTAGTTTTCCGTTTGCCTTTTTCCCTACGCTAGCACTGACAGTCCAGGCTGGAGCATGCCATAAACGCTTTTAAAGCTACACTTTGAATAAAGCTTACATTTACTACAGCATATTTGCTTTGCATGGTTACAGTACTAGCACTGTATTCCTGTATAAACACTGTAATGAAGTTGTTAAGAAGCAAAGAAACGCTTACAGCATTTGCACTAAAGCTCATGGAGCATGAGATAGCTACACTTAGGATGCTGGTACTTTGAAAGGATTAAAAAAAACTTCTCAGAAATAAATACATACAAATAACATTCCTAGACTAGCAAAACAGTATGTAAGTGGTGAGAAGAAAGGCACTAATTATTGTGTAGAGAATAACCTGAATTGAAGTGCCACAGTTGAAGCCACTTTAGGATCTGACTTTCCTATGTAGGAATTGAAAAGCGGGGAAAAAGTATAGGGCATGACCTAAAAATGGTATTCTTGAAGCCTCTTTGAGTATGTTATGTCTTATTTTTATCTAGCCTGAAATTTAGTTTTCCCTCTTGAGTCAGACCTGAATAAACTGTTTTGTCTGTCTGTGTTGTCCTCATGGTTCCAGCTCTGCCAAACATAGCTATTGCTACTTTATTTTAAGAATGACTCTTGCTTGGAGTTTGTCCTGCTGGAAACAGACTGCTGTCAGGAGGATGCAGTCTTGCTGTTAAGAAACTTAAATAAGATAAGGCTAATCCTATTGTATGCTTCTACTTGAGCAGTTAGTGTAGAAACTTCCCTTTCCTGGTCATGGCATCATACCATTGGCTACGTGCCTTACGGGATTTTTTTCCCCCATTTTTTGCTGAGTTGTTGGCTTGGCTGGACATTAATATTCATAATGTTTCAGACAGTTATGGATCATGGCACTGTACTGTGCTGATTTCGAGATTTCCAGGAAAAAAAAAACAAAAACAAACCTACTCTCTTGTTTTCTGTGGGTCAAAGAAGGTGAGCTGAAGTGGGTGTACCTATAATCTCTGTTTATGGCAAATTTAGGGATTTTTTTTTTATGCTGGATGTTTGATTTTAAGCTTTTTTTTTTTTTTTGGTATCAGTAGAGATATAGTAAGAATTAGGATGCTGAATGCTTTTGAGCTTTTCGTCAGGTCACTTAAAGTTTCAGAAGCAGAAACTCTGTGCACATAACAAGAATTTTTGAATTGCCATTTTGGATTGGTACTGAACCAAATTTCGTTATAATACCTTCAGGAAGAGCTAGTATTGACTATTTAAAAAAAAAAAAACCAAAAACCCAAACAAATGCTACAGGTGTAGGACTATAATCTACTCCCAATGTATGTCTTTACCTTGATCTTTTCCATTAAGAGATCAAACTGCAAACTGACTTCAGAACAAGGTTATCTGTCGAGTTGTCTAAACCAGCCTTGGGTTTCTTAAAATTTGCAGCATAATAGAAGATTTGTAGGGAATTAGGGTATTAGAGTGTGTCATCTTGAAATAAGCTTGTTTCAAAAAGGCACGCTTTTGAGACTCCTAAAAATGAGTAACTTCTGTAAATGACTTAATCAATCCTAAGCAATGGTTGCATGCAAGTAAGTAAATAATTAGCAGCTGGTCTCTTTTCCTTTCTTCTAAAGAATCTGCAACTTTTTAAAGCGTGGATAGTTATCAGTAGGTTTTGACTCATTGGGAAGAAGGTCTAGATTAAGAGCAGAAACTCTTTGTTCTTGGATCAGCAGCTAACTTGTTGTGTGGCCTTGGGCATGTCCTCTTGACTTCTTTGCACCAGTTTACCATTGTATCCGCTGTTGTCACCAGCACTATAAAGTTCTTTGGAAGCTTTGGAGTCAAAATACAATGGAAACTGTTTATTATTCTGAGTGGACTCAACTTTATTTGCTATGCAGTTCCTCATATGGCAGTGTAAAGTGCAGTGGAAGTATGCAGTTTAGCCCATAAAGAATTTCAACAAAATAAAACCACCCTGTGCAACATGTATTACAGTAAAGTGGATTTGAAGAAAACAGAGTTTTATTTTGGGGGGACCAGTCTGTTTAAAGACTGTGCGGACAGATGAAGTTATTTGGTTAAAAATGAGAATGCTATGACGATAATGGTTAAACCAAGAGGGAAAGAAAAGAGCTGCTCTGAAATGAATACGTGGCAGTCTTAGTTTGCCTGAGTCTTTAGCAGAAGATTTCCACTTGTGTTTTCTGCCAAGTAAATTAAATTTATGAAGAAAAGCTAGACTCCAAGTGTTGTACTGTTGGTATCTTTTAACAAGGTTAATGTGGAGAAGCAGAATATTGATAAAAGCGAGGTGACATTTAACAGTGGACAAGCTGAGAGATCTTTGTGTTCCTATGTAATGTGAAGATTGAGTGTCCTGTAAGCTTATTGTTTTCTGTTTTGTACTTACTTCTGCACGCGTGCCAGGACATGCTCCGGGAAGAGGCATAAACTTTTTTCCTTTTTTCTTTCACGAATACATTTATTTCCTGTCTGGAGCTGGAAAAGAGGAGCAACAAGAGGGGTTTTGTTAAATACAGCAAAATCTAATTACAGCTTGATTTAAAGCCACATTCACACAATGGCTGAGGGGTGAGTTCACTTCCACAAAAACAAACTCGTTGGCTTCCTACTGTGCATTGGAGAACATGGAGATGCATGTCTTGGAGAGCAGCTGCCTCCCTCTACTGGCATTAACTCTTCTTACATTGTGCTCCAGCTCTGCTATGTGGTATAAAAAAAAATGATTGTACTTCTGTGCAACAGAATACCGATGCCTGAATTCATTGGTGTATACTCATCTTACTGATTATGCTGCAGGTTGCACACGCTGTGTTACGTGTTACATGTGGTAGACTCGATGTCTGTTTTCTATGAGCTGTAGAAATCTTGTTCCTCAAAATGAATGGTTGTTTCCTCCATTCTGTATTTTTGACAGTTGTGTCCCTGCTGATTCAAAAGAGAAAATGTACCCAACTCACAATTATCCAACATCCCTATTTGGTGACCCTCAAGCAGGAGCAAAGCAGTTGTGCATGGTGAGGAAGGAGGTGTTGACAGGAGGCTAGCCAGCAGGGAAAGGGTGTTGCCTTGGAAGAGGGAAAGTGGTGGTAGAAGGTGGCTGGTGGTGAGACTGAAGTTGCTGTGCTCCTCAGCAACCCTGCTGAGCTGTGTTTGGAAGCTGCTTAGTGAAAAGATTTGAGTTTAGTGAGAGACTGGGGCAAGCGGGACAGTTGGTGCTTCAGGACACAGGGGAAGTCTTGGAGAAGAAGGAACAGGCATGGGGCAGGATGGGAGGGAGCGGATCCCTGTAAGGCTGCGTGGTGTCATGTGAAAGAAGGAGAGGCACCAAAGCTTGCTCAGGAGAGAGTATGACAGACACACTGGTGAAGAGGCAAAACTAAGAGGGCCAGGCTTGGATGGCATATGGAAGTAAAGCAGTTGAGGTAGATGAGGCTCTCTGAGCTGTGTCTCTGCAGTGTGTTTAGTGTTGCAGAAAGGCCAGAAAAGAGGAGGGATACAGGTCTGTGGAGGGCTCGTGAGAGAAGTGGGACGAGAGTCCAGCAGGGTATTTCTGACAGGTAAAGAATGAGCCAAAATCAACAGTCCTTCTGACAATAGGTGGGCCAGTGTGCAATGAAATGGAAAGCTGCAAGAAGCAGAGAGAAGAATGGGCAAGATCTTGTAAGATTTATGTTTTTCACCTCTAGAATGATCTTTCGTTTTTTGTTTGATGTCTGCTCATTTTACATTTCTCAGAGGATTTTAGACCCAGCCATATTATTGTGATATTGGTGAACTATATCTGAAGTTGATAATGGGGGAAACAGGACTGCAAAGTTTGCTATAATACTGAAAGAGGTCAATGAATAGTATGAAGACAGTCATATCTCTATATTTAGCTATATACAATTGCACTCCTAAAACTACAAGAAAGTCTCTCTGCCATGAAGTCATACCCAGGGAACTCTGCCCACGTTGAGTCTCAGATTTCTATTTGGTTTACACAAACTTCTGTAAACATTAATTCACTATTTCTTGCTTCTTCTCCAGATAGTTCTGGGCTTTAGTTAGGTCCTTGCTGGAGTTCCTGTATTCAGTGCTTTGTATTTTCTCAGAGAAGTAGTCATGTGAAGGTCATCAACTGCAGAAAGAGATACAAATTTTCTTTTCCAGCACTGTTTTGCCTGTTTGTATGTGGCCTTCAAACCTTAAGGTGCCCCACCCTGCTAGGAGGATCACCTTGTGGTCTTAGCCTTTTCCATCATATAATGTTGAAGTTCTGACCTGGTAAAAGCAAGGAGATGAGCATTAACTGAGATAAAATGAAGTCCCACCCTTCACTAGTCCTTTCCAAGCCAAGGTGGTGAAGAAAGTGGTGATGGGAAGAAGGAAAAATCTTTGAGCACATGTATGGGTGTCCAGGGATCAAAGTCAATGTTTTGTTTGGCTGCCAGCTGGAGAAGAGACCTGCATTTACTCTGGAGGACAGTGTCCAGTGAAGTACTCATTGTCATGACCCTTGTGGTCCCTGTCTGGAGCTGTCCCTTGTCTCCCAGGTGGCTCTGGGCACTCACTGATGGAAGCCATGCAGATATGGAGAGGAGTTTTGTGACTTTTGCATCGTCTCATGTCGACTTGAATTTCTGCAGTCAGTTTCTCTAGAGGAGATGGCTTGAGGGCCAGAGGTGTGTGGATTGCATCTACTTTTCACTTAATCGTGGTTAGTGCTGACCAGTAGTGCTACAGGTCATTGAGCTGTGGAGAAGGCAGAGGCTACATGTTTTCTGCACTGAAAAGAGCTCTTCATGGAGGGAAGCATCTCTTTCTACATGCAATGTGGTGAGCCTTAAGTGGGCTTCCAGTGGACTTAAGCCTTAAGAAGACTTAAGTCCTCCTGAAATTTTACCACTGTGGTTGCTAGTTCTCGGGCTGTCTCCCAGCTTACCAGAAGTTGCATCATTCCACTGAATGTAGCTTTTTAAGATAGCCCTTATCCTTCCGTAGGGGTAACTAATGTCATAGTGGTTATCATGGTAGGTGATCGAGAGTTACCTGCTATGTGATAACATCAAATGTTTCCACTCAGGCCTGTGTCTTAGAGGGTTTTTTTTGTTTGCTTGTTTGTTTTTTTTTAAGAGTGTCTTGAATGAAAAGAATCCCTATTTAATTTTCCTGAGGAACTAGTACTAGACTCTCTGGCTTATTGAAGTCTAAAGGGTACAAGAATAGAAAAGTAATTTTTCAGTGAACTCATTCATGACTGATTTTATTTTTTCACCGTTGTCCGAGTCCTCCTACTGTGGCATCATGGCATGAGAAGAGCTTGTTACCCCCAACAATTAACAAGCTTCTTAATAGACTTTATAAATACTCATGCTAGATAAATGCACAGTCTGGAACCTAAATCAGCCTTTTCTGATTTGTATGTGCCAACATCTTCAAAATAGTTTTCTGATCTATAAGGTGTTTTCCGGAAAGAGACATGTTTACATTTATGCAAAGATCAGTTTAATATTGTCTGGAAAAAAAAAAAAGCTTTGCTTTGTCTGTTTTATTGCTGCTGACTGTTGCAGCCACTACTTGTAATTTAGATTAGTTTGAGTGCTATAAACTTTCAGAGGAGTGAAGTATTTTCTCATGTGTCATATAAACAATATTTGATCAGAAGCGCTCTGTGGTGGACTGTGTAAGCAAAGCAAGAGTAAGATACATGACCTCAGCCAAAAATTAGTCAGTCATTTCAGTGTGATTCAAGTTATCTCTATCAAGAATTGCTTGGCATTAAAACGTAATCATTCTGATATCCAAGCTTGATATAGTTGCATTAATTCTAAATGAAGCTTCCTATTACCTGTGGATTATTCCAGTAGGGTTTTGTCTTCTGTAGAGCTTTCTCTTTGTTGTCTGTCTTCTCTTTCTGTGCTCTACTAATAAGAACAGTTTTGAAGAAGTGAATAATCCTGCATTACTTGCTTACTTTTTGACTACTTCGAGTTATATCTTGATAATTTATTTCTACAGGAACATGTTCTTTTGCAGTGCTCATTCACTTGAGTTTTTACTGTGGTAGGCAGCCTCTAATGAAAATGTTGACTCACTTGAGTGATATCTTTGTTTTCTTTATTTTGTAAGTCAGATTGCAAGATAATTTTAAATTACAAGTATTAGATCACATTTTGTTGAAGGATTGCTTATGTTTATGCCAAGTTACTCCATGCACTCACCTATTTTAGTCACAGTCGATGTTTTAAATTTCAGTGTTAAGGGAAGCAGATGATGATGTTTATGTAGAGTCCTGTATGATGATAGCTTTGTATCTTGTTAGCTTAATATTCTGAGTCTCCTCAAAATCAATGGTGCTCCTTGTGAAGAACTTTGTATAAAGAACAAAATGGGTTAATCTTTTAACATGAAATACAGGTAATCTTGGGCGGAGAGGGAAGGATCTAAGAGATGTAGCCTGGATATGCACATAATGTAGTTTTCCATTCTTCTATAGATTGTGCACCAGCAGCCTTTAATTTTTGAATGCTTTAATTCTAGTGCAAGTACTCAAATGACTCATCAGTTATCTAAAGCATCAGGTAACTATACCTATATTTAGCTTTGTTCTGTCTTCTTATCCTTGTTTCTATCTTCATTTTCTCAGTTGTAAGCTACAGTGAATTTCATTAATGTTTAGAAAAAACAATGTGGGAAGTGTTCCCAAGTGTTCTCACGAGTACAGCCTCTGCAGGCTCTTCAGACTCTTTCTTCTGCTGGTCAGGGCATGTGGAGGGTAAGTCCTCTGTCTTCTTTCATGGTACCTTCAAACACTAAACACTTAACTCCACCCACCAACAGGCTACGCTTTTGAGTTGGAGATGATATCAGTTTTAAGAAAAGATGTCTTCTCTCTGCTACTTGCTATGGAGTCTGCCCTGCTGGTGCTGTCCCTGATAGTGACCAACTCTAGTGGTGCCTTCATTTTGGTAGTCAGTCTTTGCAAAGGCATGACCCTGGCCTTAGCTGCTTTCCTCTTCCATTGAGGAAATGCTGTGTGCTGAGACTGCATTAACCACAGGTCAATGTGTCTGCCTTTTTAGCTTACTACATCAAAGTGCTGAATTGCAGGGGGTCAGATGTGAAATCGATACTGGTTTTGTATCCAGCTGTCTTGAAGACTATGTAAACTAAATCTATTTATGTGTAAAAAGCTATGTCCACACTGCAAAAAACAATAGTTAGTATGAGCTGCTGCTTGTGTTGCTGCTGGGAAAGACCTTGGTTGGATAATTTTGTTTTTAAGGTAGCTATGGGTAAGTTCTCCTGAGATTTGTAGTAGTGAGATGCAAATAATATATGCAGCAGTGACAATTTGAATTGTTTTTTTTCTTACAAGTTTTGTAGATCTGCCTCCAGCAGGCTTTCAAAGCAGATGAGGTGAGTGAAGATATACTGCCGCCTAGAAGGCATACTTTGTTTTCTGGACTTCTCTACCTATTAATATCTGCTAGGTGTCGATTTTGTTGCTCCTTTCTTTTGGGCACATGATTTTTTCATTTCCCTTTTGATTTTCTTCTTTTGGGATTTTTAACAGAGAACTTCTGAAGTGCAAGCCAGCATCTCTTTCACCACCATCAGCTTCTACAGATGTCAGGCTTTTTCTTTTTTTTTTTTTTTTTTTTTTTTTTTTTTTTTTTTTATATCTCCAGTCCATCTCGCATATTCCCAGTTAGTTTGGCTTGGTGGTACTTCCTCTTGTATTTTTGTTTACTTGAAGTTATCTGTGAGTTCTGTCAGACATTAACTCAGACTTCAGCTGCAGGAAGGCTGGAGGGATGCCATGGGATGTGAAACATGAGATATTCTATCATTGGAAAAACTTGAAGGAGTCTCTGGTTTTACTTCAAATATCTCCTTTAATTAGGAGTTAAAGAAACATGCATAGAGAGGCCTAAGCACAATTGTGACTACGGCAAAAGGTGAAAGATAACTTTCAGACTTTTTCTTTATACGATCTTGGATCTGTAAATGTAAATTTAATTCCCATGTTCTGAATGAGTAGATGCTTCTGAACATAGCTAAGTCTTTACCCTAACTTCTAAATTAGAATTTTAAAAGGATATTCATAGATTCATTGTTTGGGTTTTGTCTCATTGTATTGATGAGATGCAAAGCAGTGGCAGAAGCTACTGTTTCCTGATGAAGTGTACTAATTTACCACAAGAGATTATTATATTCCAAGTACCCAAAGAGAAAACAAGCCTTCTAAGTTCTTCTCAACATCAATATTTCAAAGCTATTTCCATTTGTTTTTTAATGAAACAGCTACCAAATTATATAAATGCAGCAGTTGTAAGTACCCAGAAGAGCTTGAATACTTTAAGTGAGATAAATGGTTAGGCTTTGCAGGTTAGCCATGCACATGCTGTAGCTTTATGTGCTGAACCGATCAGTGTGAAAACTCAGTACTATGTGCAGGGTTATTTACATTGTTTCCCCTCGGTTCTTCCAAATACGGATATTTACGCTAATAGGTGAGATATGGTGGGATTGCATGCAACAGTCCAACTGAGCATAGAAATTGTTGATGGTTTTTAAGTTATGCGGAGTTTTTCATAGTTATGTGGTTTCTGTTATAAAATATGAGTAATACGTATTGTGAAGTCACTGTTAAACACACAACTTGGAAACTTGCTCATGTTTCCCTTCTCTAACAACCCTTTTACTGTGGATATGCTGCTTATGTTTTGACTATAGACTGCTGGAATTTGCTTTGAAAATATCAGTATCTGTTTTGTTTGCAGATTAACTTTGGAGCAGCAGCTTCTTTGGGCTCTGATTAATGCAGAAATTTCAGGAGCAAGGAGAGACTTTCTTGGTCAGATCACTAAGGCTACATTATCATAGAGCATGCAGGAGGTACAGTTCTGAGACAGACTGAAAGCTTCAGTCCTGACTTCACTTAATTTTGAGTACTCACCTTTTAAACTTATTTTTCAATGTTTGTACCTAATTTCTACAGGAATAAGAAAGGATTATTGTTATGCTATTAAGGTTACGTAGTAATGGAGTTTGATTTCCCTTTCCACCTCTGACATGTTTGGGACTTTCAGACTCACCACTGAGGTATCACCTCCTTGAGGGTAGTAGAAAACCAGTGATCTCAAAAATGTGCTGTCTTTCACAGGACAGGACAGTACAGTATTAGAAGGTAAAGGAAGTGTATTCTCTTTTGCCCAAGAGAGGTTTGAGAAGACAGACCTGCAAGTAATTTATCCCCAGAGTATGAAAGAGTTCCCCTGGTGCATCTTTCCCATCTTCAGAGGACTCCCTAGCTCCTGTGCTAGTTTTGGTAGGTTCATCACTCCCCTCCACCTTAGTTGGAGTGCTATGCAGGGAGGGGAGTGTCTGCTCAAATGGTCAGAAAAGGGAGGAAAACAAGGAGTGTGAGTCTCTAGGCTTGAGGGGTAGGCACTCATCTATCCCCATTTACACGAATTTTTTGTAGGCCTAGTTATGTGACTTGTGTACTCATTCTGCTTTAGAGGATTGTCTAAAAGCCACAAGCAGTCCTGGAAGCAGGGCTTGGGCTTTATCAGCCCTGCAAACCTTAAGTACTAGGTCTACAAGCTGCCCAAAATGTTAAGTACGCCCTTCTTCAGGAACATTATGTGGAATGAAGAGTCCTGAAGACTCTTTCATAAAAGGACTTTTGGCTTGCTCTATTAAATAATTAAGCATCTGTTCCTGGAGCGGCTTTTCATCTGTGCCAGCAAAATGCTTATGCTTTCTTGTAAGAAGTCCGTGAGACTGGGTTCCGGTATAGCAAGTCACAGTTGCTAGTTTTAGATGGAGACAACTTCTAGTCATTAAATGAACAATCTTTCTAAGATTAAAATCTAAATTTATTTCACATTTGACTAAAAAGGCTTCAAGTTCAGTAGGCTGTCTTCAAACTTGTTAGCCTTGAAATGATAACCTAACCAAAGCCGTTGCATTCAAAGGTAGTTTTCTTCTGGGATTCATTGTGCTGAACATCTTCAACTCTTGTGTAAAGTAATAAGATCTGAGAGTTGCTGTGAAACTCTGAATTGTGGGTGTGGACTGGAGACTTGAAGTTTCGAAGGTTTGCAGTCTCTGAGCTCGCAGTGAGCTGGCTGGCAGCAGGGCAGTTTTTGAGCGAATGCCTGTACATGTTAGCATCTGCAAGGAACCACTTCGTGTTCCAACAGTCGCACCTTGATTTGCTTTCTAAGTTCCATTTTGGAGCTCAAAATAAACATCATCTCACACAGAGGGATGTAAGAGAGCAGAAAACAGTCTTTGAAGAATTAAAAAAAAAAAAAAACAGTGGTCTTTAGAAAGCTCGATGGGTCTTCATTGTCATCACACAAGATCAAAGAAAGCCTCAGAGCTGTGCTTTCTACTCAGAATTGGAAATAACATTCTTAATTACAGAAGTAAGCCAGTCTGATGAAATTTCTCCTTCAAAGGGAGGAATGCTGCACTTCATCCTGCAGCTTTTGCGTTCTTTGCAGCATAGCATTTTTGAAAAATGACACCTGTCCTCTAATGGAAGACTTGCATTTAGAGTTTTCCTGGGCCATAGATATCTGTTAGATATACTCAGCATCAGATTGTCACCCATTGCAGTAAGGTGGTCATAGTGAAAAAGATACTAAATAGAGGAGGAAAAGAAAGTGCCAGCAGTGGTGATGAAGATTAATATTGTGGAGGTGCTGGAAGTATACTTATTATATAGTAAGCTCTTTTTTCTCCTCTTCCACTGAGGAAAATCTGTACTTGTCTGTCAGCTTTCTGGCTTAAGTGATGCTCTCGGGATCCCGGTTTTCCACCACATCAAGTACAAAAAATGTATCTCCACTTACAAAGCCCTCTTGTGGCTTGTACCAGTGTAGATTTAACCTCCCATGTCCTTGTGAGCAGTTGACTTTTGCTATCATTATACCTTGTGTTAGGACTTCAGCATCTTACATCAATCATATTGTGTTTTTTTTATTGCTCTCTTTTTAGACCAGTTTGTTATGGTCTGCTAATTTGTCTTTCTCACTTGTTTGGAAGCAGAGGCTGCTTTTTCTATACTATATTTTGCAATCTTTGGCTCACTGGGGTCATGATCATTGATTTTATGTGACTCAGGCATGCACTATATGGAGTTTGTGGTCTGGATGTGCTATTTAAGGCTATTTTTTATGCTTACTGTGTTACTGATAAGCAGCATGGTCCCTTTCTGTGGTCCACCAGCATTGTGGCCATGTAGCAGGGCAACCAGAGGTCATGAAGTGGAGGCTGGGAGGCACATGTGTTGAATCTTGAAGCTTCAACCTTGAAGCCTGACATTTGTGACTTCCTGAGAAAAGTTTATATGGCAAACAGTAGACCTATGTTTTATTTTTTTTCTGTGAGTGGCGATGGGTCTTGTGATGAGTTTACCACCGATTTGCAGACTTCCCAAACTCTTCCCAAGCTACTTGCTAGGGAAGGAAGGAGCCCAACAAATAACTATTGTAAAGTCAAAGGTAGTTTGCACGAGAAAAAGAAAATAATGTTAGATACATTTCTTTAGGAAGGAAAACTGAAATGTAGAAAAACTTGTGGAAGAGAAAATAGTCCCCTTATCTTTTAATACATATAAATGTAAAAAGTACCATACAAAAATCTTAAGATTTTGTTGTTGTTATGTATACATAACCATGGACTGGTTTAACTTACCTCTGAAAACCTAATGAATGCATCAAGCCAAGTAAAATATTCATTAGAGTAATTGCTTCAGTTCAACCTCTCAAGGCTACAGCTTGCAAATATTCACACTATTGCCTTTAGAAATGCAGCATGTTGATTCACCAGCCTTTTTGCTTAACTCATTTTCATTCCATATGTTTATTATACTTTGGAAGATCTAATTAAATAACTGAGGTAGCAGTTCCAAGCAATATTTGGTATATTTCTAAGCCAAATTTTAAGCGATATCCAGAGTGAAACCTGCTCAGTTGCAAGACACATCAGAAATTTTAAATTTTAAATATTTTTGTATTTAAATCAGTGGATATAGAAGTACTTACAGAAATGATCTTAGTAAAAATTTATTTGCTCCTGAAACAGTGATCTGTCTGTTAATGTACTTAGATGTGCCTAAATGAAGTGTAAAATTACTTAATGTGCTAGCTAGGCAGTTTTCACTATAAGATGCTGATTTCATTGTCATATGATGAGTTCATCAAACCCCCATAGATTTTTCCTCTCTCCTCCCCTCTGTGATGGGCATCTGCCTCAGACCATGTGGTTTTGGAAAATTTGGATTGAAACTTTTCTGTCAAGGAACAGGGCTAGAGAAAACCTAACTTGATTTTAATTTCTAAAAACACTGTAGAGACTAGAGATTTCCATGCGGAGGTGCAGGAACTTGAAGCTTAGCATAGGCAGATAACTTGTGTCAGGGACAGGCTTTTGCTTTCGATGAAAGTCTGTCGAATATTGGCTAACTCATCTATCTTTCACAGTTTGTTCGCTTCCAACAGAGACTTGCTGGAGCTGAGGAGTCTCCTGTGGCTGTGTCCTCATGAAATCTCTCTTGGCCTCTCTTGTTGACATGCCCAGCCATGTCCCTATCCTGTCCAGGGTCTGGTGCATGTATAGGCACTCATGTACAATCACCACAGGTGGTGAGGCAGGTTGGTGGAGCTTTGTGTTGTTCTCAGTTGTAGTTTTAACAACTTGCCTTTGCTGACTGTGGACCCTTGCAAACCACTGCTGGCTCTAAACGTCAGACCTGCAGTGCTCTTCCCCACACCTTCCTTAGCCAGCATGTTGTCGTGATGGTTAGAAGCGACTGTTAAAATCAAGGCTGACACTTGGACTCTTCTGACTGGTCTCCTAAGCTAAGCATGGAGGTTTAGTGAATGTTGATTGGGTTGCAGAGACACGTAGGTGTCTCTTGGAAAGCAACTTTGCAGCTATTGGTGAGTAAACATCCTAACGAAGGACCTGAACCACTGCAAAGCAGTGCTGGACCCACACAGGAGGGAGAGGATGGGGAGGTTCAGGAAGCTGCTGGGCAGAGACAGAGGGTATGCAGGCTTAGCAGCTTGCGTGGGAGGGAGATGAAACTCCCATGGCAGCTGAAGCCTGTTTAGTTCCTGTTTCAGGATTCTTGGTCACTTTGTTATTGTAGGTGCCTTGGTGGTCTGTGATGGTGAATTAGATTAAAGGAATGACTTATGTTCCTGATTTTCTTTAATTTGTGTGTGTGTAGAGGATTCCTAGTAGCTGGATTGGAGGACTTGGAGTCAAAACTATTGATCATGTTCCCCTGTTGCTACCTTTGGCAAAATGTTGTTAGAAAAATCATTGTGGATCTGATCATCAAATAATTGGGCACCTCTTCTTCCCATGTCTCTTGATCTCTTTTTAAATTAAGTTTTTTAACCCTCATATAGCTGCCCCTCCTGCCTTTATTCATTAAATACATGATTTTCTGACTTCAAGCAATACTGCTGAGGAACTTGTAGTAGCACAGTTTATAAAAGTTGATGTGCTTCTCAGATGATGTAATCTGAAAAGGAAGACTTAATAAAATAACATTCGTTTATTGCAACACAGAACTTAATGTTGACTGCAGGTTTAATCAAGAGGCAAAATGTCACTCTTCCTGCATTTCATTTTTATTTCTAGCCATTGAGAATATTCTTCTTACAGAGCTGAAGTCTACTAGCGCAGAGTGACTTGTTATGAGCCATTTTCACTGGCAGATTAAGAAAGCTATGACACAACTACTTACATATTATCAGTAAATATGGTCTTGCACTGTTACCACATGGAAGTCTTGTTCCATTAGTAACATTTTATGTAGTAGCAAATACAAATTTTTGTACTGAAGTAAGTATGATAGATAAAAATGTTCATAAAAATCCTTTAATGTCATGCACTTGCACTCTGCTTGATACTATATGGTGCTGGTGATAAGCGTAAAGAATTATGAAAAATGCCAGTGTGGACACATAAGAATTCGTTATTGCAGTGGGGTTTGGGGTCTTATAAGTATAATGTTTATGGATGTGTTTTATGTGTAACATAGTGGAATATCTTAAAAATGTGTTGTAAAGTTTATATATGCATATTGTTGTAGCATTATGATATTTTGCCAATATTGATTGTGAAAAATGTACTACTCTGTCTCACGAGAGATAGCTGACACTGGCACTTCTGAGGAACAGGCTATGTGTTTCCACCTTGCCGCTGGTGCATGAAGACCTTTCGGTCAGTGTAGAGCTTAAGTAATTCTATGAACCATGTGGGAACAGGAAACTTTGGAAGATTGTTTTCTGACTTGTGCTAGTCAGAGTGAAGATTAATTGAAAGATGCTATCAAGGAAGACTAAACTACAGGTGCCTGTATCGTTTTTCATTATTGTTTACCTGATACTGCAGAAGCTGTCAGCAACTTTCAAATACACAGTGGTCTCTTAGATCATAACATTCCTTCATTTTTTTTTGAACTTGCATGTTCATGAGATGCATGTAGGCTTACTTGCATTAGTTGCCCATACTTCTAAGAAGTATTTGCACATGGTAAGGATTTTCCAAATGAATTCAGTTGATTTGCATAATGGCAAAAGTTTCCATGGCATTTCCACCATAACCTCTTGAAAGCTTATTTAGGACTTTAGGTGCCAATGCACACAGAAGCCCTCCGGTCAGCTGAGAATCTGCTCACATGTAAACATAAAGGACAGAGGGGGTTCTGTTGGCTTCTGTAGGGCTACTGTGTGGTGAAAGCATGCGTCTGGTGCCTCGCCGATCTGAGGGCTGCTTTGTAGATTGTGAAGTCCTGTACATAAACCGATCTGAGATCTGCTGTGTATGTGATGCTGGTAATGTGTACATTCAAAACAAGAATTCCTACTGGTGGAATAAACTGCTGCATTTTATTGTTTCCTTCTGATAGACCTAGCAAACTACAAGTGGGCAGCTTCTGAAAGAGCACTCCTTGATACATCCTTTTTTCAGAGATAAAGACAAGCCCTCTCATAGGCAAATCATTTGGAAAAGCAAAAAAAAAAAAAAAAAAAAAAAAAAAAGCCCAAACGGGTATTTTATCTTTATGCACCCAGACAAATAACAATCCCAAACATTGATGCTCTCAGCAAAAAGGTGTAAAGCGTTCATCTCTCATCGCCTCGCGCGCGGTGCCTCAGCAGCCCTGTGCTATGGCAAACGGCTATAATTAGATTAGCAGCCTGCTAAGCAGCGGTGACAGTCGGCGAGCCCCAGCGAGCATGTGCTGGATTCTGCATGTGCCTGGCGCTTATTGGCGGGCGAGGTTGCTGCCTGCCGGTTTGATAGGTTTCCCCAGTAATCTTTATGCTGCATTACAGACATAGATACAGAGGTACTGCCTGCACGCAACGGGAGAGGTGCTCCGCTTGTAGCGTAAAAGCGAGCCCACAGATGAAAGGCACTGGTCTTTGTTGCAAAACATCAGTACTTAAGGACTTCTAGCCGCAAGCGGAGAGGTCAGTGAAGGAGTCTTACTTGGTGGTAATTACTTTCAGGTCTTTATCTTGCCGGTAGAACAGTCATGCATGAAATGAATACTGTTAATCATGTCATCTATTTAATTTGATCTTGCTTTCATTAAGATCATGTGTACTCTGTCGGGAGAGCCATCAGATTACAAAACATATCATTAAAGTGGATTTAGTGCAAAAATAGAGTGTATTTATACAGGAGTATTGTTTTCATTTGAAATTTTGAGCCTGTGCATGTGAGTGATTTTACTGGTTGCCTTTTGTTATGCTAATGGAAATATTTCTTCTATTGGGATGTTTTCTGCAGAGCAATTGAATTAGAGCCTTTATAACTATTGGCATATGAAGATAAATCTCTAAATAGTGATTAGTTTAAAGAATAATTCTGTGAAGTGTTCTTTAATTTGATCACAACCATAACTATCTTGATGGTTCTCTTGCAACAAGATAGGGGGATGATGAGTAATATGCTATTGTTCTTTCAACAAAGATGCTGGAGCCTTCATGTTTGGGTGGATTCTTTGTTTCATCTACTGGGTTTTATTTTAAGTGGCTTTCGAAATGAAACTAAAGCCACCCTGCCTGGTAGATTGCAGTATATCCTATGCTTGCATATATATGTATTTTTTTATATATATATCAATTCAGCTCAAAGGCTGAATTTTGGCCCAAAGCCTTGTTTATTGTCAGAACTGCCTTCAGCAGTAGAATGAAACAAGATATATATGCCAATCTTTTAACCTGTGATTCTGAGGCTATTACAGTATTTATCATAGTGTCATACTCATTTAAGTTCTTTTCATACTTGACCTATGCATCAATTGATCACAACTTTTCCTATAAAAAGCATGCATATTTTATGGGCACATTTTACAGTGAAAGCTGTTCAGAACAGAAGGAAGCAAGCATGAAGTATAAAAAAAAGTCTCTTAATATAGTCATGCGTCATTTGATGACTTTTGAATATTGATGCTGACTGTTGAGACTTCAAAGTTAATGCCCTTGTCTGTGTCAGACTCCAGAGCCCACATGAACTTGTATATTAAGTCACCAGTCATCTGGCTGGCTGGCTGCCACCATGCGTCTGAGGTACGAGTAGATTTTCTCAGCCAGGATCAGAAAGGTGTTAGAAACAGAAGCTATTTTGGTATTAGTCTTCACTCTTCCCTCCACCCCTAGCCATGGAGATGTTTTTCCTGCTGTATAAACCAAAGCAAAATTTAAGTTGTTCACTCTTAAACTATGTAGTATGAAACTGTGTTACCTCCGGAGCAGATACCCTTAGAAGTGGGCATTTATTCACTTGCTAACTTTACATGGCTGTGGGTACAGCAGATACGCATGCTTTGTTATTTGTGGTAGGGTATTCAAAAGGAAAAGTATTTGGGAGGTTTAATCGCAGCTCATACCGGTTTCTTTGAGTTTTTTCTGTTGACTAAAATAGTTTCCTTGGTGTATACATTCACTTAGTTTTTATTTCCAAAGCTGTTTTCTTCAATGTGGACTTGGAAAACGGCATTTTTGCATATTAACAATTGAGCCTGGACAAGGGAGGACTTGGAATGTGAAGACATGTTTTTTCTCAGGCTGTTTCATATTCCCTCGTTGCTCCAAATTATCAACCAAAGGTGTCTTAAAGAGGTTCTAAGTTAAACTGTGCCTTCTGACTTTTTTAACAGGGGCTTACCTGAAGTAATTTATCTACATCTTTATGACCTTTGCAACAGCATCCCATGAAGGAGTAAATAACGACAATGTTAGTAATGAAGAAATGTAGAAAGTAATATCTCCAGCTGAATTATATGTTTACCATATCCAGACAGTTTATTTTCAAGAGAAGAGGGGCTGATATTTTTTGCTCCATGTATTGAGCTATCACTGTTTGTAAGTAACACAAGGCACAGCTGGAAAAATGCTATAAAAGTTAGTGTATTTTTGGTGGTGGATACATGTAATGCTGCCACCCCCCACTGGCACTGAAATGCTGCACCAGCAGCCATTTAGGTGTGGACATCTGTACCTCCAAAGAGAGCTGTAAGGATCTATGCAAGCATCACCAGAAAAAAATGGCAGTTGTGAAACTAGAACTGGTGACAGTGTAACTTAAACTTGTGATGCCTTAACAGCAAAGAATAAACTACTTTGTTATTGCTTGTCTTTTTATTATAACCTCAGTGTTCTTCTGGGTAAATGGAAAAAAAACCAACCCAAATTGAAGCAACAGTTCTTGTGGATTACTCTCTAAAAAAGTTCTCATCTTTGTTGCTAGAAGTATATTTTAACTATAACTAGTGTATTGCTACAGGAAATGTAGCACATTTCAGATTATTCTCAATGAAATTTTATATTTGAGTTTTGCCACTGAGTTTCTTGATGTAAAAGTTTTTATTACACTTTGTTAGGAGATGCATGCATAGCATGTTTGCTGTGCGCCTCTGTGAACTATTCTTATTTCTGATATGTTGCCCTGTAGATAATTCTCCAAGTCCTTTGTTATGTGAAAGGGAAACTTTTCTTTCCAACCAGGAATGCAGCATGTGTGTCTGTATGCATATTTATGGTAAGGGCACAAAAGTATGTTACAAAAATCAAGGTCTCGGATGTTTTGTATCTGTGCATATATAACTGGGGAAGAATCACTTACACTGTCTGACACTAATCTATGCTCATGTAGAAATTAACGTTAACACTTTCAGTGTCACACCAGTATTCTCATTGTAATGCAACAGAAATATAAATACTCCTTGAAGAATACTGTTTTCAGAAACACTAACTTTGGCTGCTAGCTGGAGATGGTTATATGCGATAAACTGAGTGCTTGTAATAAGCAGTGCTACACTAGCTCTGATTTATTAAGGCATTATGTCTTTTTGCTGCTATATGTGTAAGTAATTTTTGCATTACCTAAAACCATACCCTTTCTGAAGAGGAAAGATGATGCTTAAGGTTAATGCTTTTTTTTTTTTTTTTTTTTTTTTTTAGGCTGTTAGCAATCAAAGAGATACTCTGGAAAAACAGTCGTAGGGATTTGAAGTATTGCCACAGTGTTTATTTTGCAGGATTAGCGCTTACACACCTCACAGTTTTTAAGTCGAGTAGCAGTAAGTAATATATGTGTAAAGGTTTACAGTAGAATGAGAAAAGTGACGTGCCCTGAAGCTCTCTTTTCCTTTTTCTCTGTTTTTGGAACCAACTCTCAATTACTACTTTGCTGGTGAAATATCTGGCTGTTCAAATGGTTGAGACATTCAGTAGCCCATCCATAAATACTTACTGTAACGCTTTGAAAGTTCATGGGAAATCAGTAGCCTATTTTATGTATTTTGTTGGATGAAGAAACTGGGCATAGGCAAGGTCCCGTGGCGGGGAAGGTCTGCCCCTCCCCTCCCACAGGTATCTCTCTTGCCTGGCACAAGTTATTCTGGGGACTAAATGGAGTCAGAAGCTTAAACAGTGAATGAAGTAGGCCTAGCTCTAGGCATCTGCGTGCCGAACATTTGCAACATTTAGAAGGAAGGTTGTGTATTATAGAGCGGGGAATGGAAGCAGCAATGGCTTTTTCTTGCAGTTCTCACCGCTGCAGTGGTATGGTGAACTGAAAACAAAATGGATATTATTAATTTTTTTTTTACACGTAATCTCCTGTTATGATTAATTTTAATTGTACTTAAATGTATTACCTGCGGTATTAAGTGTGGCTTGATAGATTTAATGTAGAATGCACCCGGCAAATAGTAATCCTGGATGCTATTGTCTGTGTAATCCCGGTAATGAGATTCCTGTCTTATTTTCCTGTTGTCTTTCATGGATGTTCTTCAGCCACCTGTAGGCATAACTACTTGCTACAGCCTTTCTACAAAGCAGCTGAAGTTTCCAACCCAAATCCTCACTTTGCAAATAAGTCTTTTTAAACATGAATTGTCCATACCGTTCTGTAACAGATATCATTTGGTTTTATGTCCTGTCATACAGCTGTCTCATACTTCTGTTGTATATAGGTTTATTAATTGAAACAGTATATTATTTACACTGCTGATGACTGTATGGCCATCTCTTTTTTTTTTCTGTCTGTGTATCTGTTGGGTCTTCTAGAATTATTTTATTGTATTCATTCATACCTTCCTAATATGAATGTGTGTACTACAAAAATCCCGATTAATGGCAAAGAAGGATATTAAATTCTTGCCTCTTTTTTGGGAGCTTAGCATTTTCAAAGTTGATAGACTAGCCCAAAGATTAGGCTGTTCTGCTCCCTGTTTAGGAAGTCTGTAGAAACATTCTGTAGCAGTTATGCATGCGTAATACAGCTTGTATGGGTTATTAGTGCCATTTAACTGGAGAGAAATGTGAATATCCAGGTTTGTAGTGGTATACCCATTTTCACAAGTTTGCGAATATTTGGCTCTTGCATCTGTTTAAGGTCCATTGTTAGAACGGGTTCTTTTAAGGTCCTGGTGTTTGTTTTGTAGGTAATGATACTGAAGGAGATATGTTAGTACGATGAGATGTGTTGGCCTGTAATGCAAATACATAATATGATACACCCCTGTTCCAAAGTGTTTCCTGCCTGTATAATCTGGCAGAAAAAAAGCTAGAGAGGAAGGGAGAAACAAGGACAATACAGGTGAAGCATCTCTTACAAGACCGCGGACTGTGGGCTTGCAAGGTAGGCTGAACAGTCTGTGCTTTAGGATCATAAGCCATCTGCAAGTGTCTTTAAAAAGAGTGAAAAATGTTGTAAGATTGGTATAACTATTCCTGTCTGTATAAGCACTTACAGTACAAACTTCCAAGGGTAAGGATGATTTCCTTCTGTCTCGGTGTCATAATTGGCATTGGGTATTTTGGGCATTGCAGTCATCTGGAAATGAGTGTGCAGCTTTGTATTTCTACAGTGACATTACAACAGCAGCCTAGTCAGAAGATGCGTGAGGGACTGGATAAGTTACATCCCTTCCTCTTCCATTACAGTTACGTCAGCCCTACTGCAATCCATGGTTCTGTCCTTGTCCATGCCCCCCATTTTCCTTAGGATATTGTGGAGTGTGGAGATTGTTATTTTGGCCCCTGCCTTCCCAGGGACTGGGTGACACCCAGCAGAGGCACTACGATTGCTGTTAATTTTATGTGGAAGGCACATACCATGATGGGTGCAATAGAGCAGGACCTCAAAATACACAGTGTCATTGTCCTTCAGCGTTTTGGTGCTTCTTGTTTCTCTCTTCCCCACAGTTCTTTTCTTCTTACTTTGCTGCCACCTCCTTTCTAAATTTGTCTGCCCCATTTTCCTATTCAAATCTACGTGTGTGTTTTTTTTTTTAACCTTTCTCCAGTCGTTGTCTCTGCCTTTCAGCTTCTGTCTGCCATTCAATCATGTGCTCTTTGACATGTTTCCAGCTAGTGCTCCTTTTTGGGAGTTGAATATCCAAAAATACCTTGTAGGTAGAGGTGCCCAAGGGTGGCACACAGGTAAAGAAATTAAGTTCTCTTACCAAAGATGTTTGATATTTTTTCATTTATTTATTTGTTGGAGCAAGATGTCCTTGGCTCCTGCTTGGAAAGCTGGTTCTGACAAATACAAATCTTACCCCTGACCTTTCCGAGTCTGACGTAGCTGCTTTTTTTTTTTTTTTTTTTTCTCAGCCGTTTACCTCTGTACTGAATGCAAGCATCTCTGTTCATCTTCCTGTCATCCTCCTGTCATCTCTAGAATCAGGCCTTTGTGAAGTGATTAATGAGCTTTTCTGATCATTTCTGGAAATGGGGCTCCTTTTCTTCATGCCTCCGTGCAGGTACCCCACACCAACCGTGCTTTTCGGTAAGAGCTTGACCTGAGGAGCTGCTGCTGCCCCTCCTGCTCTTTGTAGGTGTCTCAGGCAGTGGTAGCACATTACTGACCTGAATCTTAAAAGCTTCGCTGTTGCCTGCAGGGCTCCGAGGCACGTGGATGCTTACTGCCTTAAAGTCACATTTCTTTTGCTTGCTCTCTCCTTTTTTTTTTTTTTTTTTTTTTTTTTTTTTTTTTTTTTCTCTTTTTTTTCCACCAGAGGCTGAAATTTTACTAGCAATGTGCTGGCTCATTACTTGTTAGAGAGATATTGATAGCAACTTTAATGCCAGTACACAATGACTATGTTCACACTTAGAAAGACTTTTGATTTTTCCCTTTATATATGAGATTCTATAGTTTTTTGTAAGCTACAGTCTGCAGCAAGGGCTGCCACAGGAGAAAGGTAGATCCTCAGGAAAAATTTATTCTGTGCCAAATACTAGACAAGGCCTTGGAGAATGGCAGACTCCTCTTATCAGCTCTCCTCTGTACATTTCTTTGAGAATACAGTGATCTTCTTTGACTGAAATTCCTAAGCTGTTTTAGGGCTAAGTTGCCAGCAAGTGTAAAGTAGAAGACCAAGATTATCTAGAAGTTATTTGAAGAAAATTGAAAGCAGCTCTTAGTGACCATGTGTAACTGCCTGGTTTTCATAGCTTATTGTAAATTCTGCAAACACAGATTATGCTGCTTATCTAAACAGTTAAAATTAGCTCCTGTCTAGCCACCCTACCGGATGTATGTAAGTAATAAAGCTAGTTCAAACTTATTCTGGTTCTCTCTTAGATCTTTCCATCTTGTGACTGTTTTTCTAGAACTCGCATACTACTGTCTGTCAATGGTGTTTACATTTCCATATCATTGGACATACCCCATTAAGGCGTACAGATTCTTAATTTGGGAAAGCATTTATTTATATGCAGTTTATTTATCTGTCATTTCCTACTGAATCTTCTGAAATTTGAATAAGTGTAATTGGAGAAGTATTTAAGAGGTGTTTTAAGATTTCTCAGTACCTCTGCCGATTATCTAAAAACTCTTGATTCAGTATGAAAATTCTCCTGGGAACCCAAAAAGCTTTTATCCATGATTATCCATGAGGGACTGTCATGGTTTAACCCCAGTTGGCAACTAGGTACCACACAGCTGCTCGCTCAGCGGCTTTTGATTACATTGGTGACTAAGATGTTGCCGTTAGGCTGATGTGTGTAACTCCTGAAGCAATGAACAAGGTCAGTGACTGTTTCCTGCTTTCTTTTCAAGACTCTCAAAACAGAATTTCAGCTTTGACTTCTTTTGCCTATGTTTAAGAGCAGTGTATTCTCGTATGATTTGAAAAAGCAGTATCCAGTAACACATCGTCCAACATTTCTCATTGCAGCATGGGAAATGCTTATGTGACACAACAATTGTGTGATATGTCATGTGTGGAACAGACAAGCCTTATATTCTGCGCTAGTTGTAGGCAGCAACTGACTTCCAAGTAAAGTCTGGCATTTCAATTTTGACCTACATCAGTTTGATTCTCTTTTCTTGAAACACTTACTTCTCTCTCTTTAATATTATTTTCCCAGCAGTTTTTTAGAATATGGAAATTGAAATTTAAAAAGTTGTTAATTAAGTCCAGTAGCTTATTTCTCATAAGAATCAGGTATTTTTCAGTTAGTAGTTTGATTGTTGATGTTATATAATCTTCCCACTAAAACATTTAGTGTTAGCACCAGCTTAAGTGTTTCTAGGACACCC
>JAAGAY010146393.1:54626-76268 GCA_011801015.1 Ardeotis arabs
TTTTTTTTTTTTTTTTTTTTTTTTTTTTTTTTTTTTTTTTTTTTTTTTTTTTTTTTTTTTTTTTTTTTTTTTGCCAGCTGCTTGGCACATTTGTTGCACTGAGCGCCTAAAGAATCCCCCTAGAGCCTCTCCACTGGGAGGAGGTTTTGCAGAGTGCCTTCATTAAATCCTCACAGAGCCATAGCCAAGCAGGTCGTGCCCCTATCCCGTGCTAAAGTATAGAGGATTTGGGTTCCTCATCTGTAGTGTGGCTTGATGAGGTTTTTCCTGTGGTACATGTAGAAAAACTGGAACGCTTTCTTTCAACTGTGATTTTCAGCTCTCTAAAGAGCTAGAGATTTTGCTTTCCTTATGCCACAAAGCAACTTAGACTTTCTTATTTTACTTCAGCATAACTCTGAAGCCTAAATTTGCATCAAAGCATGTCTGCAACTAACTCTTAAAGCACATCCATTCTTAGAAGACATCAGCAAATACTAAATCCATCTGCTGATTTTTTGTTGGTTTTTTTTGTTGTTTTTTTTTTTGGTTTTTTTTGCAAGCTTGCTGAAACTGGATTGATGCTTCCCTCATCTCCAAGTATGTACATTTGCCGTTTATAGCAACTCTTACTTCTGGCTTTTGCAGAACATAGTACTGGAAGCATGAGGATTCTATGCAGAGCTTTTTTTTTTTCCCTGTTTCTCACTAAAATTAAATATGGAATGATGAGTTTACATAGATACCTGATGAGGAGGAGTAAAGAAGATGCACCCAGACTTTTTCAGTGGTATTCCTTGACAGGACAAGAGGCAACAAACTGAAATACAGAAAATTCCATTTAAACATAAGAAAATGGGTTGCCCAGAGGAGTTGTGGAGTCTTCGTCTGTGGAGATATTCAGAACCCAACTGGCACATGGTTCTGGGCAGCCCACTCTAGGTGGCCCTGCTTTCACCAAGGGGTTGGACTAGACAATCTCCAGAGGTGCCTTCCAGCCTCAGCTGTTCCGTGATTCTTTAACTAGAGGTCTCCAAACAGCAGACCAAGCAAGCTTCACAGCTCTAGGCAAGTTATTTTTTTCTGTGTTAGTTCTGCTATGCAAAATTACTTCATGTTTTATACCTGTCCTTAGGTATGAATGTACACATGTATAGATATGTATACACTTACCATTTCTGACTGCTGTATAAACGTACCTGGAGGCTAGGACAAAGTGGAGAATATCAGAGATGGAAAATGGAGGAGGAGGATGTTTTTATATTTTTTCTTAAATATACAAGTGCCATTTCATGTAGGCCATGCTGATTTTCTATGCTTTGTGCAACCATTGAGTTATTTTTCCCTTCCACAAGAATATGCTACATCTGTATAGTAAAAAATACTAGGTAAAATAGCTTCAAAGAGAACTTTATCTTTCTTGAGTGATTTCTGTTGGGCACTACTTATACATAATTACATCTTTGTATTGGTCCACATGACATTTCAGTGGGCAAAAAACGCCCAGAAGATCTGTGTGAGAGGAGACGAAGAGACTCTGGGTTGGAAGAGGGAGGTGCACCTTCAGCTAAACTCCCCTTTCTTCAAAACATATCTCCAAATTAAGTAGTAAACATGGAAAAACTGCCCTGAGTTGAGAATACTCTACAGGCACTTTGTATTTATGCAAATACTTTTTGGAGTCCTACATATGCATAATTACTGCTCTGCTGGTGTTCAGCCTTGTTGCTGCAGCCCACGGTAGCTGTGTAGGTCTGACAGCATTGCTGAAAATGAGGAAAGCTGGACAAGGCTGACTCCTAAAATTACATTTAGTCTCTTTGGAATATACAAATGAAGCATGAGGTGACCCTCAGGGATGGTGTTGGAGGAAGCTGTCTATGAGCATTCTTTGCAGCATGAATTGGGTAATTTTGTGGGGAAAAAAGGGATACTTGCAAAGCTCTTCATCATGTCCCTTCAAATCCATGAATCTTGCCTTACAGCATGAGCACAATTTCTTTTTCCTCTTCACTCCCCATTAAAGTCAAGTGTCCCCTTGTTTAAATGATCACCGTCACTAGTAATATATTGTTTGGGGTTTAAATTGTTGTCTGTCTACATCTTGCCCAAAATCAGTGACAGCATGCAGACATGAGGTTTTATATTTGTAGTTGCAGAAACCATTATCTTTCTTCCCGTAACCATTTTGATTTTTACTCTTTAAATACATGGCAATGCTGCGTTTTCTTTTCTGATGCTCCGTGTTCAGATACAGTGTGGGATTTACTTTTTCCTGCTTGTTCACAGGTTTTGACATAATATCTTAAAAATACTACTTAGACACTTCTAAGACCGTGAAGCTCTTACAAAAATAATAATAAAGTCTGTTTTGAAGATGAAAGAAAACCAATCCCTATTTATGAGAGCTTGCTTAGTTCCATGCTTACCACAACAGCTTCAGTCACAGCCACTAGGAAGTTCTGAACTTTTTTTTTGTTGTTGAATTTTCAAAAATTAATCAGATAAATCCTTTTAACCTTATGAACTTAGAGTGGGTTGACCCCAGCTGGATTGCCAGGTGCCCACCAAAGCTGCTCTGTCACTGCCCTACTCAACCAGGCAGGGGAGAGAAAATCCAGTGAAAGACTTGAGATAAGGGCAGGGAGAGATGACTCAGCAATTACCATCACAGGCAAAACAGACTCCACTTGGGGAAAATTAATTTACTTTATTACCAATCAAATCAGAGTAGGATAATAAGAAATAAAGACTAAATCTTAAACCACCTTCCCTCCACTGTTCCCTTCTTCTTGGGCTTAACTTTACTCCCAAATCTTCTACCTCATCCCCCGAAGCAGCACAGGGGGACAAGGAGTCAGGGTTATGGTCAGTTCTTCACACATTATCTCTGCTGCTTCTTCCTTCTCAGAGGGAGGAGGACTCCTCACACTCCTCCCCTGCTCCAGCGTGGGCCCTCCACAGGGTGACAGGCCCTGCCAGCAAATGTGCTCCAGTGTGGGCTCCTCTGTCCACAAGGCCACAGCTCCTTCCAGGAGCCCACTCCCGTGCAGGCCCTCTATGGGCCACAGCCTCCTTCAGGCATCTGCCTGCCCCAGCATGGGGTCCTCCACAGGCTGCAGGTGGATCTCTGCTCCTCTGTGGGCCTCCATGGGCTGCAGGAGGACAACCTGCTTCACCGTGGGCTGCACAATGGGCTGCAGGGGAATCTCTGCTCCGGTGCCTGGAGCACCTCTTTTTCCTCCTTCTTCACTGACCTTGGCGTCTACAGAGTTGTCTCTCTCGCACATTCTCGCTCCTCTCTCTGGATGCAGTTTGTTACACAGTTTTCTTCCTCTTCTTAAATATATTATCACAGAGACAGTACCATCTTTGCTGATGGGCTCGGCCTTGGCAGGTCCGTCTGGGAGCCGGCTGGCATTGGCTTTGTCGAATATAAAGGAAACTTCTAGCAGCTTCTCATAGAAGCCACCACTGTAGCCCCTCTGCTACCAAAACCTTGTCTTGCAAACCCAGTACAGAACTATACTATTTTTACCCCCATTTGTTTCATTTTAGTTTAACAGGCCTTACGTGTGAATAGATTACTTTCTTTGGTCCATGCGGTTGTCTTTTGAAAATCCTTTAGAGGTAACCTATAGTAGTGGAGAAGCTGTCTTGTCAGGTATCACAAACATGCATGAAGAAGGAATGGGTTCATACTGACAGCTTGTGTCTCCCTTTCCTGCTCTTCTTTTCCCTTACTGCATATGTTTTAAAACCATCCCTTCCTCTGTCTGTCCTTCAGCCCCTTTTCTTCCCAAGCCTATAATGCTCATGTGTGCTGCGAATTTCAATTTCAAGGACTGTTTGACCATCTAAAGCAAGAAGAAAGTCCTGTTCCATACTTTAAGATGTAAAACTTGCTCTTTGTTTCCTTTTCATTATATATCTGGAAATGTTGCAAACGTTTGATGTGAAATTCTTCAATAAAAGTGAGATCTGCCCGTAAATCAAGCTGCCTCGCAAGTCAGAGTTGGGCTTGATGCTGCCAGCAGCAAGCAGTAGGCTGTCACCAGTGTGACCAGCACTTTTCTTATGTGGTCCTACCTTTTCAAACTCCACAGGGATGAGGTGATGGAAGTAGCAGGAGGAGTTCACATTCGGGTACTTGGGGTATATACATGGTGTTCCCCAATGAAGAGTTTACTGGTTTTGGAGATTTGATCTCGGATCTTCAGAATGGTTTTAGCAATATGCTGCCTCTGGAAGCAACGTGTACCAGAGTGTGAGTTTCCTGCTTTTCCTCGGAGCTGGAAAGGAGTTTTCAATAAGTGTGAAGGTGTTGAATGAGCTTCTTTTGTAGGATGTTTTTTGTCCTACCAGTTGGAGGATCCAGTAGTGTTGGAACAACGATTGCAAGTTGCACAAAGGCATATCCACACCAGGTACTTTTGAGAAGAACACTGGGACAGAGGTGTGACTTTTTGAGATCATTATAATAGCTTGCGATCATGACAGTGTTTGATTTCTTTCAGCCAGAAGTACCAACAAAAACACGATCCTGTACCTTGTGCCACTGCATCAGCACTCTTGCTCTGCTACAGAAAAAATTGGAAGCTCTGTGCGTTTTTATAAAGAGGACAGAAACTCAGCTACAGAGATGCTTGTAGGGACTCTATTTGTATTTCGTCTTCAAAATGGAGTTTATCACATTTAGAAAATAAGTTACTATTACTGAGAAACAGCCTGATGAGGTTACTTTTTACTACTGGTTTGTTTCAATTTTTTTGCGCTTGTGGGAGAAGTCAAATGGCCCAGTTATGCAGAACTGAGGCAACCTCAAAAAAATAATTGACTTTTTCCTGCTCAAAGAGCAAAACCATAATAGGTGTAATTCTGTTTCAGTCCCCAGCGTATCTAGCATGATTTTAGCATATTTTTGGAGTCCAAGGGGATTTCCTTAACATTCCTGTTTCCCATGAACTGTCACCTGAGGTGATTTGTACTGCTTTAAATGTACCCTCCCTTGAAAGTAAGTCCTTAAATAGTCTGTATAAGTTTTGAATCCTTGAATTGCCTCTCATGTGGTCAGATTACAACCTTTATTTATATATGGATATTATTTTTGTGCGTGTAACTTTTAAGTATATAAAAACAGGGTTAACAGTCTATTTTCTAAATTGTCCTCTGCTCAGCTGGAATCTTGAATTTACTTTCAGGATCTTTTAAATTCCTGAAGTGTCCCAGTGTTTCTTATGAATAAAGGTCACTTTCTTGTGTTGTTAGTGCAATTGCTCTTAAGTTAGCCTACTGAGAGCCTTATGTCTTAAGGAGCCTTTATGATGATCTTTCCAGACAAAGTGGCACTTACATCAGCTTCATAATTTCTCCCTAAGGTAAAAATTCTGCAATCCACTTGATTCAGAAAACATCTTTCTTTTCCTTAAACTTGTTAATCTTTTAAAATAATAATGAAAGACGGACACATAAAATCAGCAGTCATCAAATAGGGTATTAGTGGACTAAAAACTGACCAATCCTTCCTACCTCTGCTTTATATCTCCCAAGGTCCCTGCAAGCAGGGGAAGTCTGTGTCTTGAAGATTTTCCCAGTGTAGCGTGTCCAAGATGCAGCCTTCCCTTCCTGCCTGTGCTGTGAAACCTTCCATCCGTGTCTCTCATCTTACTACTGAAGTACTGCGCTGTTGCTTTTCTAGCTTGGATGAAAGCAGCCTTGTGCCACTTGTATCAATTCTGAATGTTGCTTGAAAGAGCATTTCCCAAGCCTGTGGCTTTGATCATATCATCCCTCTTTACATCTTTTTGTTGGTTCTTTCTTCTCTGTTATACTCGGTACTGAAAGTCTTGATAAGATATCCTAGCATTATCTATCATCTCTCATTTATGAAAATATTGGTTTCCTGTTTCTCTAATGCTGTTCTAAGTCACTTGGTCGTTACACTTTCAAACAGTTATCTTTTTGCTTTGTTTTACGTCCTTTCCACCTGGGAAGAGCTGACACTGTTAAGTCAGTTCAGTGTTCTCCTCTGTGTTGTGGTCATCTTTTTTAATTTACCTTGTATCACCAAGCAATCTTGCAAAATGAATATTAGTAACTTTTCAGTTAAGAACTAGAAAAAGGTCTTTTCAGAAGGATCTGCGTTTGTACTTGTAACAGTGCCTCTGGATAATTGCATCTGCTGGGAAGACTTTTCTGTGCGAGTGGTAAGCAAAAGCTTGTAACACAACAGAAACTTGCCGAGGTGTCTTCACTGGTTACGGAGAGCAAGCCTAGTCCAGTGGCATTTCTAGATGAGTGGATTTGTATGTGATACGAATTATCATCAGTTAGAAAAGCAAATTGTCCTGGGAAGGAAGATAAAGAATAACATTAATACAAGATCAAGGACAGATAAAAGAATAATGAAATGAAGTACAATTTGTTATGGTACTATCTGGTATTGAAGATCCTAAACAAACTTGGTAGGTATTTTCTGGAGCCTCACAAAATAATTTGTGGAGGTATGGTGGCTATGGGAGAAAAGGTAGCCATGTCATTTTGGAAGACCTGAAACATCACATTGTGGCCTCGCAAAGGGGAAGTGACCTTCTGTCAGGAGCCAGGAATTGCAATAATTATTGCACTTCTCTTCCACTGACCAAGCGCTTTTCTTCGTATACGAAACAGGAGTGACATGGGTCCAACCTGCATTGTGGTTCCAAGCATTAATTAACTAACTATTTAATACCATTCTGGAAAGCCAAGGGGGTTTTGTTGTTGTCCTTTCAGGTTTGGTGGTGGGTTTTTTTAACAGATGCCTGAAAGTCTTAAGTCCAGTTTTGTTTGCCACTTTATTCAAAACTGTGCTGCATTCACTAGCTCCCAGTGAAGGTGGTTGGCAGTGCTACTGTGTGGTCATTTTGTTAAAAAAAAACCAACAACACCCCTCCCTCCCCCACAAAAAAAAAAAAAAATCAAAAACTAAATAACACCAAATCTATTTATTGAGGCCTTTAGCTGTATTTCCAGTGTTCACGTAAAAATTAATAAAAATCACAGGGCTATTAAAATCATTGGGACAGTGTTAAATCAGGAAACTTCTGAACATTAACTGCTATTGGCTATTTAGATGAGATCTGCAAACAGTAGAATTCTTAAGAATTTTATTACTTTTTTGATATACCAAGAATTATGAGGATAAAGAAGGTAATGGGTCCCTTGGAGGTGTCAAGTGAGATATTTGTGAAACACCATCAGAGTTTTACTTGATACTACAACACTGTCATAAATAAAGCTCACTGGTGATAACTTAGAGCAGTTTTGAAAAAGTACTGTGTACTAGTTTAAAAGAGGGAAGGAAAAGACTAAAATGAAGGAATTTTCTGGTTTAAGGATTGAAGCACAGGAAACAAGATACACCTTGAGGTTCAAATGCGACTCTGATAAGCGTTTCTGTTTCTTAGAAATATGGTAGCATATTTCTTCTGGGCTCACAGTAGGGCAGCATTTTTTTTAAAGTCATTTTATGGTAAATGTAATGCATGAGAGAAGTGCACAAATACTGGAAGGGTCACAGAAATACACAGAACTGCCAGTGCTGGGCAGATTCACAGCTCTGGCTGTTTCCCTTCAGTGCAAGTGGGAAGCTGGGACAGTGAGGGGTCCTTCAATGGCCCGTGCAACCCCCTGCACCGAGGCAGCTCAGCCCCAGTATGGGGTTCCCTTGGCTGGGCTAAGCCAATCTTGTCACCCTGGTGCATTTTGCCATCGGTGGAGAGAAATTGGCAGGTGTGAGTACTGCTTCTCTGACTGACTCGGGTGGTGGAGGTTGTCCTTCTCTTCTGCTGGCTGTGGAAGGGATGGGATAGGCGGCTCAGACGTGACTGCAGTTTCTTGGCCTTGTTGCTCCTCTTGAAAAGCTGTTTCTGAACCTAACTGCTGCAGTCATTAGAAACTTCTTAATTTCAAGCATAAATTTTTCCTTAACATAATATTCTATACTGATAAACTAAAACTTGTTGCACTATGACGTGATGTAGTGTTTCCCTCCCTACGCACCCCCTGCCTGTATGTACTCTTCTGTGGCGTGAAGCACCTGTAAAACAGAAATTTTTTTTCGAGCATAGCTTCCTTGTGTCATCTCTTCAATTTTATATAAATTATACGGACCTAGTGGCAGTTTGTGGAAGAGCAGTGGAAGAATCTTTGTTGCCCATCAGAATCTGTGCATACACATATATATCGGGTTTGAAAATCTGGAAATGCTGGGCATGATGGTGATGTGCAATCATGGAGGCCAAAAAGTTTATGCAATTTGGCCATCGCTTCCCACTGAAACTGGTAAGAGGCATGGGAATTGCCGGTCATGGTCACTGCCTGTTGCTTGGCTTGGGAAGAAACTCAGTCTCCAGCACAAGAGGGCTGGTTCAGGGGCAGCTTTTCACTCTCAATTGCTCTTTAAAGTGTTTGTGGTTTGTAGGTGTGTGGTAATCGAGGGAAGGGTGTAGCCAGCCTCTTGACAATTAAAAATAACCTTGTTACCAGCACACAGGTGCTTTGCCGTGCCTCTCTGTGGTTTTGGGATGGATGAGTAAGTGGAGGCTGGAAGCAAGTTTGAAAGGTGAGGAGAGGTGTGCTGGTGTTGGGGCTAGGCGCATCCCGGGGCTGAGATGTCTAACAGTGTGGTGGTGCTCCTCATGTCACCGTCAACATGTGCAGAGGTGTATGTGCCAGTTCATTGACTGAAATCTCTTTTGGTTTTTGTAGCAGTTGCTAAGCAACCGCAAAACACTTTGAAACAGTATTTTCCTCCCTTACCCTGGGACTGTCCTTGCAGCAAGGGGAGGAGAGAGGGAATGAGGAGCCTGGTCAGGTGCAGTGGCTACCCAGCAGCTGCTGTCCTTCCACATGTCACTGCCAAGGTGATGGAGAAGTGCTCGTGACAAAAGAAGATGCTTTATTTTAGATGTTCCTGTGACAAGGAGCAAAATTCTCCAGTAAAACTTTGGTATTTTAAGGTAGGCAATGAAACATGCAGCAGAGGGATGTAAAATAAGAGCTCTGCTGCTGCTGAGCCACCAGTGCCCTTCGCCCTCGGAGAACGGGTGCACTGTTGGCGTGGGCATCAATGAAAATAACTTTAATTTTTGTACCCCCCTAGCAGTTCACATGGCATAAAAATAGCCAGGTGTGTGAACCATTTTAGTGGTTGGTGTGCTAGCTATTAAGATATAAATTCTACTGTTGGTATTTCAAATTATTATTTCCCATAAATTATGGTTTACATGTAAGGATTACGTTTACATTAGTGCAGCTTGAACTTTCTCGTGACATTTTGAGCACTAGCAGGTACAGGGCTTTTTTAACTTTTTAGTGAACAAGTAAGTTTGTGAGGGTTGTAACTTTTTTTTTTTCTCAGGTGCGTGTTCAGTGCTTTATGTGAAAATCCCTGAGCTACTTTTTTTTTTTTTTTTTTGAGTTATAGCCTATAAACGGTAATCAGCAGGAAAGACAGCCACACACATGCACACAAATCACTGCAGTGTATGGCAGACTATGTAACTATGCTAAACCAGTTAGGTGTAAAGTCAGGAAGTCAAGCAACCTGAAGATGGTCAATGCTAGGTTTGAGCTTTGTGTGTAGCTTCACTTTGGTGGCCTATTCAGGTGCATGCATTTTTTGAAAAGGATATTGTGTACTCTTCCCTCAAACTCCACCTAGACAGCAGAAAGTCGCTCGTACCTAAATAAGTGCCCCCACTTTCGAAATCACATGACTTAAACTGTAGTGCTATATGTATGTAGGTATATATATAGAGAGAGTGTGTGTACATATATATGTCACTACATATATAACTACATATATATATAAAGTCTATTTTGACTGATGTATTTTCCCAGGTGGAAGATCCTTTGGACAGGAGAGCAACTTCTTTATATCTTCTGGATGTGATTTTTGGAAAGCTAGAGGTGGAAGGGGACAGGGATCCTGGGTTCCTGGCTCCCTTACATACAGCTTTGCATGGCAGAGGAAGGCAAGGAGCAATCCTGTGCTTGTATAACTCTTTTTGGAGGTATTGCTTAGTGTCTTTGGACACTATTTCCTCCTTTCTCTCCAGCTTTCTGAGAGGAATATAAATTATAGCCAGTTGTTTCAGCAAATTATTAAAAAAATGCTTTGGCATTACCTCTCAACTATAAATGATAGCATCATCTAAAAGAATAAAAACTAGTCAGCTAGGCCAAAAATAGACAAGTTGAATGTTTGACATATTCCCCCACTAATAAAAGCAAGTCAAAATTCCGATTAATTTTCATAATAAAGAACACTAATTTCACAAATCATTGAACTCGACTATCAACTTAGAATGTTAGTGCTATTGGCAAGTGATGTTATAAACTGATACATCTAGCTCTTATTGACACAACCATAAACCAATGATTTTTTTCTCTTTTATTTCAACACAAGTCAGAAAAAGTTCACATAATCTCAATATTTTTCCAAAGATTTTTATGACCAGTAAGACCACAGGAACACCCCAAGGAGATTGTTACAGCAGGCTTATGACAAAAAAAATAATTATGTACAATGAGATGCTATCTTTTAATAGGAAATATCCAAATACGAGTCTTCAAGATTTTAATTCAGATACTTGATGCCATTTGAATAAAGTCTATTGTGTGAAAAGTTACTGGAATGGATGGAGCTCCTTGTCCTCCTGGGATCCTGTGGTAGCCCTTGTACAACGGCAATGCATGGTGTGACTGGTTGTACTGAAAGCATTTACTCTCAGGAGGATATTAGTTGGGTTTTCTTTAGATATAAAGAAACTTGTATTTTTATCAAATTTGTGTGAATGTAGGACAGTGGTCTGTGTGGATGTGATGACCATGAAAATGATGTCTTTTGAACATTGAACTTTATATGAGAACGTTTTTAACTTGGATGTTCTCAGTTTGAAAATTATCTGATCAAGGATGGCAGGTTGACTTTTAGGGCATCTAGAGCTGTTTAACATGCCCCAGGGCATCTGAGACAGCATGGTGGGCAGGATCTTGGTGTGTGTAAGAAGCTCCGAGAGTGAGATGTCACTGCGTTTTAAATGGTATTGTGACAGGGAAAGAGTGTTTTCTGCTTGCGAGCAGTCTGCAAAAGTAAAACCAGAGATGGAGTGTTAAAACTTTGTGTGTCTGGGAACTGAAACTACAGAGACTCTTAGCAAGTCTTAAGAATTGCTTTTTTGGTTACTGCTGGTGGTGATTCTTTTTCTGCTCACACAGGACCTATTTCCGGCATGAAAAAAGAAATTCTATATGTATCTTAATAATAATTGTTAAAAAGCTGTAAGGATAGTTAAAAAACAAAACAAAACACCAAAACAAAAAACAAACACAAACCAAAAAAAGCAACAAAACCCCAAACCTGCAAAACTGAAAAAGCAGGATTATTATTTTTTTTTTTTTTTTTTTTTTTTTTTTAGAACTTGCTTGGCCACTAACTTGATTATAGTGGATGTATAAAAAACGGTCCATTTTGGTAGTACATTATGTTACCATGGTAACATTGACTTACTAATTTAGAAACCCTTCAGGCTACTTTTGAGAACACTAACATTGCACTAGTACACCAAAACATGAAAAGACTTATTGTCAAAGTAACTGCTAAATGTTTAGGATGAGCCCTGTAGATACGTGTGGACTTTTTTCTCCCAAATTTCTATTGGGATTCACATTGTTTATATTATAAAAAAAGATCTGTGACCAGAAAAAAAATAATATTCATTTACCTTAATCTTTGCACTGTTTTTCTTATTAATTTGTTTTATTTCTTTCTTGGAATTGAACCTTTATTGTCCCATTGTAAAAGCCATGGTAGATGCAGCTGCTTAGTCCCCTCGTTACAGGGGCCAATTATTAGGGATATGTGCTTCCTGCTCCCGATATGTGAACTGTATAGCACACTTCAAGTCCTGGATATTAATAGGTTCTGCATCATCTTATTGGCGTGTGATCACATTTTTTTTTTCCCCAACAGTATTGATTTCTCTCAGTTGCACTTATGTTGGGGAGTTTTACTACCATTTTTTTTTCTGCATATTTGGAAAAAAAAAAAAAGCTAGTGATTCAAATGTCCTATTGAAATGCTTATACTTCTCAATTAATAAAGCAAAAAAAAATTTAAGATGCCAACAGTAGGGAGGATGAAATGCTAATATTCACTGGGAATGCAAATGCCTGTTTCCATTATGTCTGTCAGTGTCACTGTTTCTTGCTACATCTATCCTTCCCCTTATCTTATTGTAAAAAAAAAAAAAAAAACAACAAAATCACCTGTTATACTCCCTGTCATGGGTATCTTCTTATGCAGTGGAGTAATTTGTAGACTCAACTCCTTGAACCTGCTCTCGTAACACTCTCTAAGGCTGCTGTCAGCCCTTCTTTCTTGCTGAAGTTGGTGAGAACTGTGGTTGTGTGGAACAGGCAAGGTGTATGCATGCCTGGGGTGCTGGTAAGTTATGGTCTTTTTCTCCAGATCTCATCACTGGGGATTTTCGGCAACGTTTCTTCACTCACATGCTTCACATGAATACATATGTGTATATGTATTGTATGTACATATACATACAATATATGTACTCACAACTGGATTTGTCACTTCTTTACCTAACTCAGTTATGTTAAGTAAAGCCAATCTTAGCACGGGAAGTAAGCAGTATGTATTAGATCTCAGTTGAATTGATTCTGCAGTCTAACTAAAGAAGATTTTTGCCAGAAAAGAAGTGACAAGAAGATTGGAATATCAAGAAATACAGTTAAAACAGTTGACTGAACAGTAACTTCCTTTGGAGAAGTATATATTTAACCAAATCTGCTTTGTAGTGACTTGGTCTGCTGCTTGTTTCATGATAATTTCTTAAATCCTTTTTTGAAGGCAGAGGTTCGTTTTAATCTTGTTTTTTAGGTATTACTAAATTGACAGATCTGGAAATTAATAGTTAGGATTAGATCACAATGCCAGCTTGGCCAAAATCTAGGCTGTTCTAGATTGTGAACTTTTATTAAAAAAGAAGACAAATAGAAAAAAGAAATTTACAGCTCTTCCTGGTCATCAAGATTACTGTTAAACCTGTGAGTAGAATGCAGCTGAAGTGGTCATGTCCTCACGTGTCTCTGTTCTACCCAGAGCTCAGAAACGTTTCATCTGCCATACCAGCCTTAGAGAGTGTTGACTCTGAGGCAGAACAATTGCAGCCCGTGTCTGAAGGCTGCTGTCTCTTCTCGTCTGAACATGCAGCGAGTGTGCCTGTGTGCAGTATTCCTCTGCAGGTCGAGGGGGGAAAAAAAACCCAAACCAAAACAACACGATGCTGTGCTTGTGCCAGGATTTCAAGCTTTCCCATAACTGTTAATGATGCATTTGTAAGGAGTAGCCAGCACTGCGAGCAGGGCATGTCAGATGGAGATAGTTATATTACATAAAACAATTAACATTAAGATTTTTAAAGAAAAACTGAACAAACCTGTAGGAAAGCATTCACATTTGCACAGTTAAATGCACTCAGAATTGAGCCAGGTTATAAATCATGCTTCTTTTTCTTGCCCCCCGCCACTTTGGTGGGAGGACACTGTTTTTATCCCAGATCAATTCTCCATCCTGCTACTACACCCCTGTAAGCCATGGGATGTTTTAGAGGAGAGAGAAAGGTCTCGCTGCCACGCAGGAGGCAGGCAAGGCCGTGTTACTGCTGGAGTACAGCTTCCTGCAGCCTTATTCCAGTGCGGAGGGTGCCTGCAGCGACCCGTCCTCCTCACCGTACCTCAGCCTGACCCTGCCCAGCCGCTTCATGTGGACTGTCATGGTGATGTGCTCCTGGGCCAACATGGCCTAATTTCAGGTCGGAGAGGTAACAATCAATGCTGGGATGATACCTAAAGAAGCCAGTCTCAGGCTGGGACGGGCTCCAGACCAGATATCAGAGTTAGGCTGTGGCATGCACCCTTGGGTCCCTTCCAGGGGCACTTTGGTGCTGGAGGTGGTGCAGAGGGGAGCACTGGTGAGGATGGAGATGGAGCGGGTAGGAGCCCAGCCTGGAGTTTGAATTACATTACCTAGCAAGAACAATTTATTATGTCCATATGCTCCACTCCTTATAACTCAGTTACAGCAGCAATGGCATTTTGGTATTATCTGGAGGTAAAAAAAAAATAGTAATTATTGTCTGTCTGGTTTTACCTGCTTAAGTCACTGTTGTCAGAATACATACTAGTTGAGGAACTTGTGTCCTACCTGAGCACCCTGTTTAGTTCTCCTAGATCCAGCTACCTTTGCTACTAATTTTATTTTTTGGAGGTCTGAGGCTTTTCTTATCTGTGGTTGCTAAAGGACCAATATCTCAGGGTTTTCTGAGCTTGAAATAGCATTAGGGTGATGCTGCGAGCAGGTACCCTAGTCTGCTTGGTTTCAGAAGGGTTTTTGGGATTTTCTTTTTTTTTTTTTTTTTCCTTTTGTTTTTCTGTTGTTTTTTTTTTTTCTTTCTGTGAGTGTGGTATTTCCCTGCTCGCCAGTGAGGAGACTAGTACATAAGAAAAAGGTCTGCCTCCAACAGAAGCAACCACCTGCTGCAGTGCAGAATGTGAAAGCAGAGGCTGTTTTTTTACTTTCCACACCCCAAATCCAAATACCCGCTCACAGCCTCCTGCAGACTTCCTGCCTGCAGGCTGTTTGTGGGCCAGTTTGTGATCATCTGATACGGGCAGCTTGGCCCTGTCCTGTCCCCATCCCTTCATCTGGAAGGAAGACTGGGGTTCATCACTGCCGGGGTGTTGAGGCTGTCCCTTCCCACAAAGGTGGGGTGCTCTTACCCGCAGCCCCTCTGCCAGTGTCCTGTTGGGCACTTAAGGTCTGGTTTTATGCTCTAGTGCAGTACAGACTGGTTGGCTTTATAGGAGAATGGCCCAGGTTCCTTTCCGAGCACGTTATTTGGATCATTTTTTTTGTTTTGTTGTATATTTTTCTGCAAAGGCAGCACGCATCCTCCTCGCTCCGGGGTGTATTTGTGTCTGGTTCATCCTAGCTTGCCCTAACACCTAAGAAGCTACTGTGGTACTTTATCCACCCACTGGTGCTCCTTGTTGGGAGAGAAGGGCTGCTCATTGACAATTTTTGTTCCCAGTGTCCCAAGCTTTTATTTACCTACACATTAATATTTGCTATATGAGGCTGATGAGGCTGGGTTTTGCTGTTTGTGTTGATGACACGAGTTGCACGTTTTCTCACAGTCTAGCAAAGGAATAGACAGAGAACAGAGCTGTTTTCAGGACTGGAATTAACGTACCATATGGTATCTACATCACCTTTGTCTTTTATAATTGTTTACTGCGGAAAAATTATTTGAAAGTGTCTTTGATATCCAAACTCAAGTCTTCAGTGCAAACGGTTTCTCTTTCTTCCCCAAGTTTCTGCATATTGTGTGCAGAGGCCTTGTTGTTCTTAGACTAGCAACTGAAAAAATAACTCTTGAGGTGCTAAAGATGAACTGTAACTCTATAAAGAATTATTTTCTGCTACTTCTTACATTTTAAGTAGCAATGTTGTTTAGTATTCCCAGTAGGCTGGCATCTCTTGAAGTGTCTATTTTTCTCAAATATGGCAATATAATCTCTGATCCATAGGTCTGTTACTGATGTTTTCTCTTGTTTCTCCTCAATTTGCTACTTGTCGTTGCTTTATTAAAGAAATCAGTCTAAGCTTATATAACTTTAACTCTGGATTGTTGGGGCTTTTTTCTTCAAAATAGGTTATATTTCACTTGTGCCAGTATTCTAGGACTTTAAGTCAAAATTGCTTCAGCAAAAATAATCTGATGAGCAGTGCGTTAAAACAGGATTTAACTGTTACATCTTTCTTCAAAAGCTTTGTCCTTCTTTGCCTCTCCAAAATACTTTAGTTTTGTCCTTTCTAAACTGAACTGATGAGGGAATTTGGAGGGAATTCAGATGCCGTACAAACCACATTCAAATTCGGAAGAGCTGAAAATACAGGTTCGGACAAATATTTGAAGTTCAAAAGAATCTAAAGAGGTCAGGAACATAAAAGAAAATGCAAAACTGTAATTAACTTTACGAAAGATAATCCCAAATAAAACTATTCCAAGTAATGGAGAGACTTCAAAAAGGGTAATGCCAGAAAAATTTTGGGAATAATACCACCAAAGATCTGAAATACAATGTGGTGGGATGTTACAGCTGTTGGCCGTATAAGGATGCCCAACTGACTATACTGCCGGGGGGAGCAATGGCTCTGAAGGTCTGATTTTGACGCCATGGAAGCTGGTGGAGGATCCCTTTTGATGTTGGCCGGCATTGCAACAAGTGCTGTGTTTCTCTTGTGTGGACACCTCGAAAAGGCAGTCAGTTGTAGATGCTTTGTAGATCCCATGGAGTAGATCAATGATACTGGAAGGATATCAGGAAAGAAAAGCACAAATACAAGAAATAAAATTGAAGTGAAAAAGAAATTTTCAACATAGGTGGTTGTAACAAGAAACAGGGATTAACAAAGGAAAACTATAAACAAAACTTCCTCAATATTCATTTTGTAGATGCATAAGCCCAGGGAATTATCTCCTACAGAAATTGAGAAGAGACTCTAGCAATTGTGGTCTCTAGTACTAGATCTAGCAATTCATTAGCTAAGAGATGGTAGAGAATAACCTTCAGTTGGCAGGGTAATGGACTGGAGAAGGGCTCAGCTCTTTTTCCTAATGTCTGTAATTCCTAATTGCTTATTAGCCTTTTGTATGTGTGAAAGTTATAAGACCGCCTGTCGCACTAGTTCTCCTGCAAATCTCTCATCAGAGAAAAAAAAAATTGTAACCCATGAATGAACTTTGCTGTTTCTCTAAAAACCTATTAACTAAATTAGATTTATGAATTCTACTTAGTACGACAGGTCTGGTTTCTGTTGTCATGATATAGAGATGATACTGGGTTTTCTTCCATTTGTAATTTCATTCTCAGCTCTTTCATGTAACCTATCTCTATTTACATAAAATGATTTTTTTTTTTTTCCCTCAAGTTGGATCTTTTCTGATATATCTCCTTACTATCTTTTCTGAAATTGAAAATCAGTCTCCAGGTAAAACATCTTCTAATCTGTGCATTTATTCAAAACTTCTTAAAATAAAGTTTCTTCTCATACCGTGATCCATCCGAATTGTTTTTCTCCTTTGTTTGTGAATCATTTGCAATGCCCCATGACAAGCTCGACTACTTTAGTTGCTAGTGAATATTCAGTAGGTGAAGCTTCTCTGGTGATCCCTCCATTAATCTTTGGCTAAGCCTACAGCCAGTGGGCAAAAATCCTCACAACTCATCTTCCCTTGGATTGCCTGCACTGCCTGTACTCAGGGAAGCCCACGAGGCAGCGACGCAGCTTTGAACCAGTAGGATAAGAATTATAGGGCGAGCTAAAATACCTTGTATCGCTATCTATTAAGCTTTTCCCCTCTGGATTCATGTGTATTTGAACACCACAGTCATGCAGAAACCTATCTCCTGTGAAAACATGCTAGCTGCTGTGTTGCACTGAGCATGTCATCCTTATGGTTGGGTGTTTTGTTGTGGTTTTTTGTTTGGTTGTTTGGTTTTTGGTGGTGTTTTTTTTTTTGTTTGTTCTTTTTTTTTAAAAGAACTGCAGGAAGAAAACCACCACATGTTGAATCCAACAACTAGAAAGCAGTTTGAGTAGGCACAGGTGCAGAGGAGCTGCCGGAGCTTGCCCTGCCAAGCTGCTCTGGGATGGCTTTAGCCAGCACAGGAGGCTCGGTGCTGGGGAGCTCCCCCTCTAGGGAACAGCAGAACCCCAGGGGAAGAGGGTCAGGGTTTTTCCCCATTTCACCTTCCACTAGCATGGGACCTGGCTACATTTCTTACCTTCCTGCAGAAAGCAGTTATTTCCTCAAGGAGTTTCACCCTCTTGAATATGGCTGGGTTGGCTCATTTGCAGAAAAGTGACTCGACTGCCAGTTTGACAGCCGTGGCACCCAAAGTGCCGTATTTATCATTAGCGAGGTCCAGCCTCTGCGCTGGCTCCCCTCTGGCGTTTGTCAGCGCTGAGCGAGGTGTCACAGCAGCAGCGAGCAGCCTCCAGCAGAGATAACTCTTACCGCCTGCGCTGCTGGCTCAGCTCTACTTTTCCTCATGTGGTGACAGTTTCTGCCTGCCATTGGTCCCCTCATTGTGTCCTGGTCATGCAGGCAGTGAACCCGGCTGAAGGATGCACATTCGTACAGTGTTACTATTTGCACCTTCAGCCTCCAGTGGCAAACTTTGGGAAAGTTAATTCTCCTTCCCGATCACCTCAACCCTTTCCTGACATGTTCAGCGTTAAGTGTCTTCTGTACTGACTTTGTTCTTTAAATTGTATTGGGACTGTTGTCTCACTTGAGCAGGAAAACAGCCAAGTGTGGAAAAACACGCCGTCACTGTTCCCTGGGTTCGGAGCGGCACGGGTGACCTAAATTTGAAATGCTCCGTACTCCGCTGCTGATCCAGCGTCCTCGGGCTGCAGCCTGTCTGCCTGCTGCACTTGCAGAGCGAGAACTGCTTTTATTGAGGAGCAAGATCTCTGCCAGCTTAATCTACTGAAATGTGGACATCAGAAATCTGGAACAAAATGGAGGGAAACAGAGAAGGCAAGAGAACAAAATGCAAAAAAAGAAAAAGAGAAGCTTGACCAAAGCAGAAGAGCTTGCATTTTGGTCATACTCTGGGGTGTGTTTCGGCAGTTCAGTTTGTTTGCTTTCTAGAACAGGCATGAAATCACTATATTTGTGTATATAGATTATAATAATGAGTTGCAAAAGCAACATATTAGCTTTTTTGGTTGGGAGGAGAAACCCAGAGCTACCTAAAGGCAAAATGCCTCTAATTTATTTTTTATTTCTTTCTTTCTTTTTTTTTTTTTTTCTTTTTTTTTTCTGGAAAGAGCTCCTTTTGTGTTGTGTGTTTTGCCATTGCCCACACTAGTGCTGGAAAGTATCTTTGCAGTCTGCACAAATTGGTTCAGCAAGTGGTCGACTGTGCTCGGTGCTTCTTCCAGGTCACGGCTGCCACACTTCGCCACTGTTTTTTATGCATGCATGAGCACGGGCACACACCTACGAGGTGTAGGAGTGCAAGTTTTAGGAGCACTTGGCAACAGCCCCCACACATGCCGATCATGATGCTTGCTCACAGAAAAATACAGAACAGAAAAAGCCAGGGAGGTTTTCCTGAGGACTAGTAAGATGCAGCTTGTAGAAGCACGCCTCATTTTGCTTTTGCTGTTAAAAGCAAATATGTTTTGGTTTGCTTCCTGGCCACAAACTGCTCCTGACTTCATCTTTCCTGACGCCCAGTGATGGCACTGGTACTCCAGGGAAGGGATCCTGTCATTCCCTCTTGGACAAGGGACAAACCCTGGGTCAGTGGTGATAAATAATTTTTGCAAGGTCTGTCTAACCAGTAAGAAAAACTGTTTCGGTTGTTTTGGTAAAGGTTTTGAACACAACAGAAGTCGGGGTTTGGGGTAGGTTCTACCTCCCCACATGCCTGCTTTTCCTTGATTATGAGAAGTTTTCTGGGTGGCTGTACTGGTTGAACAGTCCAGAGGAAAACAGCAGCATTCCTGCAGGGGCTTGCAAGAATTTATACGGGGTTTTGCTGACGCCTATTTTTATATCAGAGATGGTAAAAACATACTGACATATCTAGTCTATCTAGGAGATTTCATTTCCATACACATCCAGTCTTGCAGAGGGTTTAATAAGTTGGGTTACTTGTTTTAGCTCATCTGCACTTCTCCCTTCCCCTGGCGCTGATCCAGAAAAGGTCTTGAAAGAGAAGGTTTTTGGGGGGAGAGGAGATTTGATTTGCATCACAGAGGAAAAATTGAAAAGTCTCACAAAATTTGATGGCTAGATTTGATACCCTGTAGCTTTAGTCAATCTAGAAGTGTTTTTTTCTGCTCTGTCCAAATCCTAGTAATTTGTGGGGATGCTGATACTCTGTTATTTTCATTTTTTGGTATCTTAATCTAGGAACTAAATAACTTCTTTAATGAATGGGTTCACTCTCTATCTCTGGCAGTATTTTTGACACTTATAACTTACTGTTATCTTACCCTGCCATGAGGTAAATTCTGTTTACTCTGTAGGAAGGATCTTTATCCTCCTTTGCAGAAATTGCAAAGTATACTGGGGAGGAAAGTGATTTTTCTGGAGTCCAGGGTAGAATATATAAATAAATACTATAAACACATACACATATTTATATTTAGGTAATGTAAAAAAAAAAAAAAGTTTGTGTTTCCAATGATCTCTCTTCAAGTTTTGACTTTTCTTGTGCAATACTGAAATTAATGGCAACACTTGGCATTTCATTTATTAATTTTCTACTATAGCTACTGATGATGAATAAAAGAAGATAGATGAATCTAAGTGAAAGAAAAAAATAAAAGCTGTTTTATAAGGATTAGTAAGATACTGTTAAAAAAAGATCGTGAACTTTTACAGAAATTTTCGCTAACAGCCTGGTATATATTTATCCTCCAGTGCATGCATGACGTCATGTGAAAAAGGTGGAGTCTGCTACATTGATGTTTGGTGCTTCACTGTGAAAATGTAGCATGTATAGATTTATTTAGCTGTTTTGTGGGGGTTTTTTTCCCCCAAGTTACTGTGCTTCTGTATATGTAAAGAGAAATATACATACGTATTTAGGTCTTGCACATTTACTGACATCAATTTCTTCAGAAATACCAGTAGTTGTTCACCTTTGTGCACTGTAGAAAATGGGTATAAATTCATACTTGTTAAATTTTATTTTGATCTACTGAGAAGAAAATGAACAGATTTGCTCAAAAAACCAGAATACTATATGTTTTTGCTGAAGTTCTGTAACAAATACAGAAATCTAAGAGAAACTAGGAAGAAGGAATAAAAAAAAAAAACCAAAACATACACAGTCATTCATTTTAAGTTTCATATCATTACTGCCCAAATTTGTGGTCTTGACAGATTTTTCTTGTTGTCTTTTGCCTTGCATACATTTTGAAATATAAAGCTTACAAACCCAATTTTTTGGTGTACCTATTTATTCCTGGTTTGTCTTATCCTTTTGCTTTATCGACATATTTTAATCCAGAACTCATAATGATAGTCAAGCTTTAAAAAAGGTTCACAAAATCAGTGATTTAGTGCATGGTTTGTCACTTTTAATTTCATAACAGCTGTAAGATAAATAAAATAATAAAATCTTTACAGTACAAGGGCAGGTAGTTTTTCTGATAACTGCTTTCCATTTAAGATTACAACTAAAAAAGAGTTGAAGTGCTGAGTTTCATAATTCACAGAAGTTTGACACTTTTAAAGTTTGTATTATAGCAGCACTTTATAGGCTATGGATAGGGCTGGCTGAAGTTCTGTTGTAAATCTGACTTTACAAGGCTTTAATATTCTGTGGGCTACTAAAAATCACTCTAGGATTGAATGTGTGAAATAAAAAATGTGGTGTTTCTACTGTGCTTTAATGCTCAGGGCATTTTGTCATCTTAAATATTTTTTCACCAAAATTTCCTTGTTCTTGAGTTTTGGAACAAATCTTAAAGCTTACCTTCGTGTCGGGGGGGGGGGGGGGGGG
>JAAGAY010146394.1:5992-29593 GCA_011801015.1 Ardeotis arabs
TTTTTTTTTTTTTTTTTTTTTTTTTTGAGTGGATGATGAAGTTGTGGAATGATGTGAGCAACTGGCAGCTTCCTGCTTTATCTTCAGCTTCTCCAGAGGGGACCTGTGACAAGATGTGTTGTTCAGAAAGCAAAAGTGCAGCAGCAGCAAGTGCTACGGCTTCAGAATTGCTTGCAAAACCTTAACTTGTCACCTTGATTTCTGAGGCTGCGGCAAGAGTAACTTTTCCTGAAGATTGCTCTAGCTCTTCCTCTGCCTCTGGTGGGTCAGGAAAATGTAAAACATGGATTAAAATAATTTGCTGCCTCTGGTCCACTGCCCATTAAGGGTCCTTAAGGAGTCCATAAGGTCTACCAGAGGGTAGATTTAGGTTAGACATAAAAAAGACTTTTTTTTTTTTTTTTTTTCTCATGATGAGGGTGGTGAGGCATTGCCACTGGTTGCCCAGAGAAGCTGTGGATGCCTCATCGTTGGAAGTGTTCACGGTCAGGTTGGACGGGGCTTTGAGCAACCTTGTCTGGTGAAAGAGGAAAGGGAGGTTGGACTAGATGATCTCTGAAGGTCCTTTCCCACCCAAACCACTCTGTGAGTCTATAATTCCGTACCGAGGCACAGGGCACGGGCAGGACGTTAGCCCGAAGAGAGGTTGTGGTGACGTTGTTGCCGAAACCTGGATCTGCACGACGTGCTGCCAAGCTGCAGGGGAGTTTCAGGCTTGCACGCTGTAGTATCTCTGATTTTCCCTTTGTATCTTCAGAGCTTTGGTCCTCTGATGGCCAGGACTGTCTTGCAGCACGTGTTCCTCTGTCAGTGCCACAGAGGGGAGCAGAAGAGTGAAATTACTGCTCATCTGACGAAGAAGGAGGTCCCTCTTCCTCCCGAAGAAATGTGGAGATGGAAGAGAATAAAATCAGGCCAAGCAGGAACCTGACAGCTTGGAGTTGCTGGAGTCTGCAGGCCGTGCACAGCCTTGCTTTTCCTCTTTCTTAGGTGCTCCGAGTTCCTTTTGTGACCAAGCCTCCCTCTGCAAGGTCACTGACTTCTGGTTTGCACCTCAACTTCTGCTCTGGTGTTCCGGATTTGCTGTGTCTGGCACCCGTCTGCCTCCTTCTCCATGGGCTCTGCAGCCACTTGTCCAATTCTGTTCCCCTTTTGTAGCCTCAGACAAGAAGCTGTGGTCGCTTGGCATCGCGGTCCTGCTGTGGGACCGTGCTCTAACTTCATGGGAGATGATTTGCTTTCCGGGTTTTTTTAACGGGTAAGGTAGCAGAATCCACGTCAGACCTCTCTTCTTCCAGCTTCGCTGCTCCTGCAGCGTCTGGCCTCGCGGTCAGCTTGCTGCTGCCGGGAAGGTGTTTGCTGCGGCGCTCTGCAGAGCGTGGGGCGAGCCTGCTCTCCTGCCGTGTCCGATCCTGGCGGCGTGCACCTTCTTTGGGCAGGTTTCCGGGCACGTGAAGTGTTACCGTGGGAGATGTTGGCAGCCTTCCCGCTGCATACGTGTTGGGCCTATCCTTCACCTCCTGTCCCCTTCAGCCGTGCCTTCCTGGGTGTTGTGCCGCGCCTGCCCTTTTGAAGTCTTCTCCTTGTGTTGGTCATTCACCGTGTCCCTGGTGTGGAACGCTGCTGGACCTTCACAATTCCACTGCTGTCACTTTTCTTCAGCATTTAATTCTGTGCTGGCAACTGTCGCGCCCGTCTTGTGGGGTTTTTTTTTTTGTGCAGAGCGCCTTTCTCAAGCTGCTCCCTGCTGTAACGCTCTTTCTTCACGTGGAAAGGGGTGAAAACGGTTTGCTCCACGAGCTGAGGGTGGCAGTGAGCGGCTGGAGCATCGCCAATGCGTGTGGAAAAACCTGTGATGCGCCGCGCCAGTCCAAGATGACAAGATGTTCCTGCTCCATCTGCCTTTGTTGTTAGCTGCCCAGGCTTTGCCCTGCGTGGATTTTGGGAGCGTTGAGATGCTCTCCATCAAGCTGGTGTCAGAGGTAGCCTACTGGCGATGCCCTTGGTGGTGTTGCCCTGAAATTATTTCTAACGTCTTTGGCAATCTCTGCTTGGCACGTGGATGCTGCCTGAGGAGGAGCGGCTGTTTGAGTGGCATCTGAGCTGAGATTTTTCAGTAGGCATCTCGCCTTGGGTAGAGACCGGCTTCTCTTCCCTGCGCGGGCTCGAGGGATGTGGGGAGAAGAAGGGCTCAGGAAGGCCAGCGGCCGTTTTGGCAGTTCCTCATTTCTCTTTTGTGTTTTTATCTCTACTGTATCTTCAGCCACCCAGCAGACGTGAGTGGTCAAAGTGCAGCCACCTTCAACCCGTGTCCTTCGTGTGACTTGCGCAGGTCAAGGATGTGTCCCAGCGCTGGAACGTTCTTTACGTTGACTGGGGGAGTGGTTCCTCTCTCTGTTTGCAGAAGCGGAGTCCAAAAAGCTTCCTTTCCATGCTTTGACCTGAGCTGTAGCGAGCTCTGTCCGTCGCTGTCCCCTGCCTGGTGTGACACGCTGCAGCGAGAACCTGAACTGGTGCCACGGGAGGGGACTGACCCTGCCAGGGCCCCCAGTGCTGTTCACTTTTGATAACCCAGTATCCCACTTATTAATAGGTTTACAAACTTGACGGTAGCTGAAAATACTTTTATTTCAGGCGCAGGGCTACTGGCAGGCTGCTTTTGGCTGTGGATGGGAGGACCGTAAGGAGACTGTGCCATGGTTTGAAGGAGAAAGGAGAGAGGACGTGGAGAGCTCGGAAGGGTACGAGCAAGGCTGCATCCAGGATAGCCACCCTGGTCCTTTGATGAGGTGACAGGTAGCCATCTACCGTACCTGGGTAAATTGCTCTTCCTTGCTTTTTTGGCTGAAATTTATTTGCTTTTTGGATTGCGTCGTTAGGAGCTGCTCTTACCTTGACCACACCAGATCACCTTGTAAGGTCAGTGTTGGTGTCTGAGGGTTTTGCCACAGGCTGGTATAAAATGGCATGGTCTTTGAGAGGCGCTCTGATGGCAGTTTGTGGTTTGGGAAGCCTCTCCGGTGAGGTCTGATGACCTCAGTCTGCAGGCCACCTCAAACAGAAGGCTGTCGGTTGCAACAACTCACCTCGAAGCCAGAGGGCTCTTCTGTTGCTTTGGTCTGAAGGATGAAATTCAGTAGGACCTTGCTTCAAGAGTCAAGTTGGCCAAGTTCTCCAGGAGAGATGGAGGGGACTGCCTGAAACGGAGGAGAGTGACCTGCTGTGGGTAGCTTCTGGGAGAATACGGAGTGAGAATCCTGCTGAAAGCTGAAGACACTGGTGCCTTAAATAAAAATAATAACTTTTTAAAAGTATGAAATCCAAGGTGCTAAAAATTAGTTTAACAATTTATTGTCTGTGCGGTTTGGTGCCGGCTGTGAGAATAGCTGTGTGAAACTCCACTTTAATTAGAGCCAGTGCAATTAAATGAGAAGAGCTAAATGAGCGTCTGAAACTTGCACTGCTTCCAGTGCTTTGACTTCCTTCTGGAGACAGACCGTTTCTATGTTGTGAGTGCCTTCTGCCAGACCATGGGAAAGAGTTGTGTTAATATTTATGGAAGTAATTAACTTTTTTCCTTCCCCTCCCTCTAGCTGTGGCGAAGTCTGTGTTCTTAAAAGTAATGGTTTTTTTTGTTTTTAAATAATCCAGTTAGCTAGTGGGCACTACCCAAACCCAGAAACGTTTTCCAGAGTGCCCAAAGCTGCCGAGATGTTTGCTGTCAGTGGTGGGAAGAGCCTGAAATGGGCCTTAAGAGCTTGAAGGATGTGTCGGATCCCTGGAATTTCTTATTATGGTTGGTTCCCGTGGCTGCGCCTGCTCCGTACTGTTGGCCGCTAGCGATGGTGGAAGGCGGGTCTGCCGCGGAGCGGGCTTTACGCGCCACTTTGCGGTGGCCGAAGAGAAGGGTAGGGCTCAGTGGGGGATTTGGGGAGTCATTTGGTGAGGCTCCTGGGGTGCTGCTCTGGGCTTTCACGAAGCTTTCTTCCGGCCTTTGTAAAAACTGGGTGCTCAAGAATGTGCTGTTTGGGTAAAACGTGTCAGTCCCTAGTGCCGCTGAAGGGCTCACGGATTTTGGGGCTGGTGTACCTCCTTGCCTTCCTGGCCAAGCATGATGGGGCACAGCAGCTTGCACGTCATGCCATATCACGCTCCGCGTGATTCTGATTCCCAGAGCTTTAAAATGATGCTCATCTAGCCTGGTATCCTCCTGCTAAATCAGTTTAAAATGGTGAGACATCCTTCCTTACACAAAACCAGATCAGCCCTGCTTCGGAGAGTGCTGAGCTGCAGCGTTACGGAAGAGGGTTACGGACTGAAATCCCGTGCTTTTGCTGTTCTTTTGATTTGCTTAATCAAGTTACACAATTATAAATGGCACAAAGAGAGAGGAGGCATAGTTCTGCACCAGAGGCAAAGGTACTACCCAGCACAAGTCCTGGTAACGGAGCTCCCTCATGGGGCGTGAGAGGAACAGTTTAAAACGGCGTGAATTGAGCAGGTGAGTCCCAAGAGGGACGGAGAAGCGCTTGTGGAGAGGGCAGATTGACAGGGCTGGAAGCCAGAGCCCTTCCCTTGTCACCAGCGTCGGTACGGAGTTGTGTCGAGCTGTCAAACGTGTTTCTGAAATACGCATCCTGGGAGTTTCATGTTTAATCGAGGCTCTCTTTAGAAAATTGGTAGAGGTTGGTAAAGGGTGGGTGAGAGGAGAGGTCTCCTTCTTCTGGGTTGCCCCTTTTGACTTGCCTTGACGTGCTTTTGGGGAGCAGGAGTAAGTCAGCCTCCTCTTCCCTCTGCTAATACCCCTGGAAAACGCCCGCGTGAGGACGGTGATTTGGCTTGGGTATTCTTTCCGAAGACTTCTGCACTAGGATTGTCATCTACATCAGTCACATTTCTGATTTACTGGGAGAGAAATCTCTGCCAGTCTCACCTGAGTTACAGGCTCTGTATTTAGCGGTAGATCTCTCAAGAGTTGATGTCTACAACTCAGACTAAGTTGGATCTGTAGTGTTATTCTAGGTAAGTCACCCTTTATTGGAGTAGTCGTGGGTCTAGCTTGCCTGGGGTTTTGTTTTTTATATTATACCGTCTGTTAAGAGGGGCACTCGCTCCCGGATAATCCGTAATCCTTCCGGTACGGTACTGCTGGCCCACAGGTTATAACTACGGGAAAACACGATGCTCTCTGAGCCATCTCCTTGTCTGAGGCCACCACTGATTGCAATGCACAGCACCGGCTCCTGTGCCGAGAGCCCTTCTGCTCGGGGGGGATCCTTGGGATGCAGGGGTATTCCAAGAGTCTTTGTGAGCGATTTCCGGACAAAGGTTTTCTTTACGCTTGGGTAAAAACGCGTGCACCAGCTGAAGGTCTGATTTGCCCACCTTGGCGCTTCAAAAATGGCATTATTGTTGCTCACATGTGGCATAACTGGTCATGGCACGCTGGTAATTTGGGTTTACCTTTCAGTCAAGTGGCTTACAGAAAGGAAGTCAGTGGTTTGTTTTTTTTTTATTGTGGTTTTTTATGGTGTTTTTAACATTGTAAATCTCAATGGACGTTGTCCAAGCTAAATGTAGGAAACAAGACGACGGCAGGATGAAATGCAGTGGGTGCTGCGATGTTCCGGGTTGTTTGAAATGGTGATTTGGACGGGTTCGCATCGAGCTAGCGGTGTTACAAGTGTGCCACCAAGCTGACCAGGGAAGATGGATCCTGCAGGAGAAGAACAGGCTGTCAAGCAGATGTTCAAGCGAGGAGCGACTGTCAGCTGGAAGGTACTTGTGAAAGCATTGCATTTCCAGCTTCTTTGTAAATTCTGGTCACTGAGCGTTCTTACGTAACTGGGACCGGGCTGCTTCAGCATGGGCAGGGCGTTCCCAGCTGCGACGGGTGCGGGCTGTGCCTCTGTGCATCCAGAGGTTATTCTGCAGCGCGCTTGGAGTCGAAATAACCTGGTGCGCCTGACGACAGGGAGGTAGGGGGAGGCTGTTCCTGGCTGCAGGAATTCTGCTGACGGAAATCACCATTTGGAGTTTAAGTTGCTTTAGTCAGTGGCACTTTCAGCTTTTTCTCAGTGAAGCTTCTGGCTGTGGCTTTTGCTTCAAGCCAGTGATTTGTGACCCCAGGACTGGGCTTACGTGTACTCCTCTGTAGCTGCAGGCGAGCTTCTTGCTGTAGTGCCCGTACCTGAGCAGTTTTTATTTATGGAAATAGCATACACGTGGGTAGAAACCATTTATATGGGATTATTATAACTTCTTAGTGTCGTCTTTTCCTCCAAAATAGAGGGTGTTGGCCTGTTTACCCGTACTGGGTGTAGGTGGAAAAATTTTGGGAGCAGGGGGAGAGACTGCGGCTGCCTCGTGCTGGGCACAGCTGGGTCCAGACAGCTCCAGTGCACCCAGAACTGGGAACCTCTCCCCTCCTCCCTCCATCTGGGGAAGGAAAGGGAACAGGGCAGGACACAGCCGTATACTCTAGCCTAAGCTCAGGGAAGTACAGAACAGGTCTCAGGTCCATCCAGATGTTTCTTCTGCGTGCCTTCGCTGCGGAGGAGGTGCTGCCTTGCTCCGGCTGGGATGCGTTGCTGACAGCTCTGCAGCAGGAGAGGACGTGCCTGTGGCAGAACAGAACATCTCTGAGAGCGCTCTTTGTCAGATGTTAGATGTGCTCATTAGAGGGCAGCAGAATAACTCTTCCTTTTTCTAGGTCAGTTCTATATTTTTGAATGATATTTTTCTGCTCTGCAGGACAAAGAACAAAATTTTCCAGTTCCTCCTTCAGTTTTTCCCAGCGCAATAAGCGTGTAAAACAGCGACGCTTGTACGAAAACGTTCCCCAGGATAACAAAGCACAGAGCAATTACAGTAAAAAGCTTCCTTCTTGGAAGCTTGTAAGTGTTGCGGGCTCAGACGAGGTGGAGCTTCTCCAAGATTAAACCACAAACGGCTAGCACCGTATGTGGAAAAGCAGCCAGAGGAATGCTTCACAACTAACTTGTTTTTCACTCAGCCTAATTCTCATTTGACCTACATGTCCGTGTGCATCTCTTGATTTGTTCGCTCTGCGCCAGCTGCTGCCGCCACCTTTTTCTGTTTGAAGAAAATAGTCAAGAACCAGACTTGCTTCGTCTGAAAGTAATCTTTAAATGAGATCTGATAGTTTCCCCCCCCCATCCCCTGTAATATAAATACTATAAATAATTACAGCACAGTCCTTAAAGGCTAAGTAAGGCTGGGATTTGGAGCCCAACATCACAATACTTCAGTGCATTATTTATTATGTAACGTTCACAGAAGAAGGCTGCAGCGCTGTTTGTCTTCGCAGCTAGTGTATTTCTGGCTTCAGAAAGAACTGTGTAGAAATCCTGGCTAGGAGCAAACGTCTCCGGTGCACAGCTTCTTAGCAGTATTTTGCACATTGTTGACCTCTCTGGGGGACGTGAGCTGGTTCAGGGCAGCTGGCATAGCAGGAAAAATGGATTTTTTTCAGTTTCAGCAGCATCAGCCATCGGTTTCCAACAGATGGCTCTGGTTTTGCAAGGTGGAAGAAAACTTCATTAGCTAGAAGAAAACAAATATTTCAAGAGATGTACAAATAGGTGAGAACTTTTGCTGAGTCTTCCTCTTCCCAAAGCTTCTTGGCCTAGGGTGGTGGAGCCCCCTAGGTGTGAGGATTGGCAGGGGGAGGCACGACACCTTTCTGTCTTCCTCAGAGTGTGTTGGGGTGTTTTCACATTACATCCTGTGGATTTTGGTGTCTCCTTCCATACCTGAAGCAGCACACGTCCACCCATGAGCACATAGCTGCAGGTTCCTCAGGGCTTACTAGGTGCCATGTGTTCCTCACACGGGTCGGGGCGTTAGCGCGGCAGGAGGTACTTGGCTGCTGCTTTCTGTCCTACGTTATTTTCCAGAACGGCAATATCCAAGCCTGCAGACCTCTGAAGTGGAACAGCTTTCTTGATGCTGGCAAACGTTGCTCCTGGCTTGGATCAATCCCACCTCCTGGAGCAGTCCAGATTGTGCTTTGCACTCTCGGTTTGGGATCCACTGGGAAACTGGCATTTCTTCACGTCTTCGTTGCGACACCTCAGTGAAAGCAGGACAAATGGGAAGGTCCTCATCACGAAAGGAGAGCTGAACCAAGCCAGAAAAATGTAAAAAATGTCTTGTAGTTCTTGGCAGCTCTCGGCCCATTAGGTAAAAATTAAAATCCTGTCAACAGAGTCAAGAGATTAAACTCAGACGAAGCGAGACACTAGGGACGGGTCTGTAGGCGCACAACGCGTGGATCGCAATCCATTTGACTGTTTGGCCCATATTAGGGAATCAGCAGGCACAGTGCTCGTGCCAGCAGCCCTCTTCATCACCCAGAAATACTCTTCCTGCCAGCATCCTCTGTGCAATATGGAAAGATCTTCTGCAATGAAAGTCTCTCTCTTCTGAGAACCGTTATGGCGTTTTGTTGGGGGTGCAGGTGTTCTCAGTAGGTGTATTTTGGGCATGGGGAGCCTGAGCGTTGCAAGATGACCGCTTGGGAAGGAGCGTGTGGGTTTTTTTGGGTCGAGGAACGCTTTCTTCACAGGAACGACGCCGGACTACGTTGCCCTGTGAGCGTGAGGTTACCCAAGCACAGAGAGGTGAGGGGACAGGTAGCTCTCGGGGCTCTCCAGTTTGGTGCTGAGAAGATCAAGCCCGTGCCAAACGCCTTGGCAGCCCTGAAAACTGACAGCAGGGAGTATCAGCGAAGCGCCTACTGCGATCTAGACCTTCCCCACCCCCTGTTATTTCTTCTAATGACATGGGTGTTCTTGCAGCAGCTCTCTTCTGGCAGCTGCTGATCTCATCGCCGCACGGGGCGGATGGGGCTGTGGAGAGAACGTCCCTTTGTGCTGGCGCAGGCGCAGCGTAGATGCTGTGCAGCGGTGCGTGCCGTTCGCTGAGGCTTGGTATTGTCTGCATGTGCAGCTGGCAGGGGCGTAGAGAGCATGATGTACAAAGTGGCAGAGCCCTGTCATTTTTTTTTTTTTTTTCTCTTTTTAAAATTTTGCTTGCTTTAAAATAGATTTTACCAGGGTGGGTGACTGTTCCTGTCCTGCGAGTTTCAAACAAAGAAAAAGGGAAGAGGTGATGGATGGAGGAAAAAATAGCTTCTGCCTCTCCTAAAGGGACACAGATCTTGATTTTTCTTTTTTAAAGATTTCATCTTTAAGTGAGCCAAGTGGGCATATTGGAGTAGAGCGGCTTGCTCTGATTTAAGACTTGTTTGAAAAAAAAATAGTCTTGTGTGAGAATCACTGTAGGTGAGACGAAGGGTCTCCAGCAGAGGGGTCAAGCCCAGCAGATGAAGAGGTCTGTAGCGAGGTAATGAGCACGGCGGTGTGTGGAGGGGCTCGGTGGAGCTGTGGGACGGTGCCCGTGTGTCCCCTGGCGCCAGGCAGAAGAGGAGCGAGGTGGGAGGGCGGGATATGCAGGGCTGTCCAAGGGGAAAGATGCTGTGGGAGTGTCGTGTGTTGTGTAAGATGGCAGAGCTGGTGATCGCGTTAGTGCCTCAGGGCTTTTGGGAGCTCTGAATTGTTCGCTGAAGCAGAAGAGCGGTTGAGACAGCAGGAAAGCGGCAGCCACCAGAAACGTGGGAGGCTGGGAGAGGAGGTGGAGCAGCGTTTGGACCAGTTCCACTTGGGGGGCAGTCTGCGTACCCGTGAGGAGGGAAGGAGACTTGAGGTGCTTGGGCAGCTCCTGGAATGAGAGTTTTCATGGGTTAGGCTCGTTGGACCGTGTCATCAACACCATCACCACAAAAAAAAAAAAAAAAGGGCAGTTCACCGTGTCCCTTTCGAACGCTAGAATTAGTAGGACCTTTTCACGGTTAAAGGGCCGTTACAATCATACAGTCTTCATGCAGACACTGCATCACCTTTGTCTGTGCTTTAGGGGCTTCTGCTTGGCATCTCCAGTCTTGATCTTGTGGCGCAGTGTGCGCTTATCAACGGCAGTCGGTTTTATAGTGCCGTGGAGAAAAAAGTCGGCTTGTTTCTGGTCTGCGTGGTTGGGTCAGGCAGGAGTGCGTACCGGGGAGCACCAGCTGCTGACCTGCAGTAGGTCCCTGAGATTGGGATGGGGTTGTCTCTCCACCCCGTCGCAGATCAGAGCAGCGGGGATTTCATGCCGTGTACTTCTCCGGGTGATTATTTGTCTAACTCCATCCTTCAAATGCTTTCCGGTTCTGAACTCTGCTGTAGGTGCTCCAAAACAAGGAGAGGAGAGGAAAGGGCAGTGAGACCCCAGCAAGGTTACGCGTTGCTGATGCTGCGCGTCGGCTGTCGCCCACCTGCGCGTAGGTAAAGCTGAACGGTGGGTTGGGGGCCGGAGGTCTAATACAGGCCTGTTGCAAACAATTTGGGAAGCTTTCCCCGGTATTCTCGCCCTCCTCCCTACTTTATGTTGGCGTTGCGGTCCTCTGTGTGCGCAGCGGTTTATAAAGCCGCTTACGGTGCAAGCGGTGTTTGTTGGCTGATCAAAATGTGACCGGAATGGAGCTAATAATTCCTAGGTGATGTAAATAATGGAAGTCTGCTGGCGTTACGCGGGCCGTTGTTGAGCTCTTTTCCATGTCTAAATCTAAAATTATCTTGTATCTATTGACTAAGCAGGCTATCAGGTAACAGAAATGAATGTGATTACGTTTTATATCTGGCTCTTCAGTAGCAGATGTGGTTGGACTCCGTGTTCCCTTGGTGCTCCCAAACGGTGAGGTGTTTGGGTTTCCTGGCGCGTAGGAGCTCTGAAGGCCGCAGATGGCGGGATTAACTCCTTGACGTACGCTTGTGCAACAGATAGGACAGCGCGGGGAGGGGGAGCGCGCTGCACTAATCTGCCACAACGACTTAAAAATCAAGGGCAAGCTCTGACATGTGATTACTTTTTTTCATTTCCCTGTCAACGCGTGGAGCGTCGGGAGCGGGGAAGCGAACCCGCACCACGGGGAGCCCAGGACCAGGCATGTTAAGGAATCCACGTAAATCTGCCAGGAAAAGAGAATTAATCAACGGTTAAAATAACCTAGTGGAAATCTTGCTGTGGTCCTAATGAGCTCTGAGTAAGGTTCAGAGTAATTACTTCACAAAAACTCTGATCGGAGCAGTAAGGAAGCATCTCTAGAAACTCTGCTCCTGCTTTTCTGTCCGCTGGTGCGCGGGCGTTGCCTGAGCACTCGCGGCTGTGGTTGTGTAGAAGGTGACACCGGGGTTCGCTGAGCTTCTTTAGCGCAGGGACAGAAAAAGCACACGTGCCTCACCGCAAAGGGAAAAGCCGTTAGCCAGGCTGGATGTATGAGCTCGTAACAGCGTCTGCGGTCAAATGCAGTTATCTGTAGATCGGTTTTTCAGCATCAATGCTGAAGGCATGGAGGATGAGCAATGATTAAATGGAACAAAGCTCTTCTGCCTGGAAAAGATGACTGTTTGAGAAAAGAGGAGGAGCTGATGAAGTTCCGTAAAATAGGATTGCCGCAGGGATGAAGAGAGATTAGACTTGTGCCCAGTCTCTTCCAGTGCGGTAAGTGGAAGGAATCAAATTAAACTAGAAGGTGCTGGGTTCAGGATGGGCAAAGATCCTTCAGGAAAATGGCAGTTAAGTTGTAGAAATCCTTGCCTGTGGGTGTTCTGATTTTCTGGTACCCCCATGGGCTTCAAAGCAGCTGGTCAGATCCCCCCAAATAAACATATATTTGGGGTACTAAACGCACCCGCTCTGTACTTGGGCATTCATCGCCGGCCCGGTTGAGTGTGTGGCGTGAAGCTTTGGCCAGGCCTGGTATGTTCTGAGCCGACTGGAACTATTTACTGGTGGTAAAGCTGGCCACCAAAGCTCACACTGGGATCCTCAAAGGGCCTTCTGTCGATGTGGGAGCCTTGCGAAGAGGAGGTATTCAAATGGAAACCACCAAGTTGTCACTCTGTTTCTATTAAAAACTGCGGTGCAAGCGTGAAGAATCTGACCTTGCACGGTTGCCTTTAATACAATCCTGAGGCAGACCTGCTGGAATTGAGAGGAGCTGATTAAAATGTTTCAGGGGTACAAGTTAGGCTTTGGGCTTTTTCATCCCTTCTGTCCGTAGCGTTCTTGTAACTGTCTGAAAATTGCTAAATCTCCCCAGTCTGTTTTGCAGTCGATAGTCTGTGCTTTCTTCTCTCTGTGCTTCCCGCTGGCCTTCAGAACTGTCATGGAATTAATTGGTGAGGAAAAAAGAAGAGGGAAAGAAGTTTGTCTGCTGCGTGTGACAGTTTGCCAGCAGTGCTATCTCAGGTAAAGTACAGAAACGGAGCGCAGAGCCTTTCTGTGAGATACAAGGCAGCTGCTCCATGTTTTGTCCTTCAAGATAGGATGTGCAGGTTTTGTCTGGAAAATAAGGCCTACAGCCCAGACTGGAAACGTCGGCTCCCGAAGCACTGGGGAGGAAGGAGAGGTTACAGTTAAATAAGCAAACAGGGTGAGAATACAGGAGACAATAGAAATGCTGACTGCTGGCCTGGAAGAAGGGGAACCTGAGCCCGCGTGGCTGGGAAGCGACTGTGTGGAGGCTGCACGGAGACCGGAGGCTGCACGGAGACCAGAAGCAGCGATCGGTTGGGAAGGGCAGGGACCGATTGCATTAACCGGCGTGGCGCTGAAAGGCAAAAGTCATCACCAGTTGTTCCTGCGCTACCTGAAAGAAAATAAGATGGGCAAGCCACTTTTTCTTCCCCTTTGTTGCTTAGCCTCACCCAGGATTAGGCACTGGGGGGTCCTTAGAAGAGGCTTAAACCTTCTTCCTGCCCCTTTGTCCCAGCAAAGGGTGTGTCTGGTTAACGTCCCAGCCCTTCCTGGAGCCTGGAGCTGTGCGCCAGGACTTGGGCGCAGTTCAGGGCAGGAGAAACGCCGTAGCTCGCTCGTCAGGGAGAGGTGTCCAACCTACAGCGTGCGGCAGGATTTTTGCAGCAGTTCAGGTCTGGTTAAACGCTGTGGCTGGCTGGTCGGGGTGATGGTGTGTAACGTACTGTCCTGCTCAGCCTCTCCAGAGGCACGAAGCAATGATTTTGGGGTTTCTCTTGTTTCTCAGGGCTTGGTCAGTGCTGCCACTGCTGAACCTCTTACTGTGACAAGACCTTCCCCACCTTCCCACATGGCCTGGTATGTGAGTTGACGTACCGCGTCAGAGCAAAAGGGTAGCCAAGCTGAGCAATCCCACCTTTTGCCAGCAGCCAGCGGGGACAACCTGGGCAACACAGCAGAACTTTTCTCAAAATGCTTAACTGGGTGCTTAGAACTTCAGTGCTTAATAACTGTTACGAAAACAAACTACTGAGCTGAAGGAGCAGAGGTTGTAGATACCTCTGGTGCCAAATCCTTTGAGCCCCCCTGTTCCTCAGTCCCCGAGAGGTTCTGCAGATGTTCCCTCTGCCCGTGCTCGCGAGCCCGGCCAGGGGACTTGGAATGCTCGCGTGCTCCTTCATGTCAGGCTGGAATAAAGAGAGCGGCTGGCCTGGAGATAGGTTGCTAGGATAAATTCTAACTTCCATCTGAGATAGATTGTGGGCGCTTTAGACCTGGAGTCTGAAAGATCAGTGCAGCTGTCCCAAACAACTTGCTGCTGCTGAAGATGAGGAGGCCTGCTTCCTCCTCCCCTTGCTCCTGACCGCGTGTCTTCCTGGCCTGATGCTGGCTTCGTTTGGTTCAGCTTGCTAAACCGGCCGAAAACTAACCCGGGTGGAAGTGGGTTAGGAGCTGGGGTGGGAGGGTGTGGGGGAGGCATGGCGGAAGGCTGCTGCTGTTCCAGCACCAAGCTCTTGGCTAAGCCGAGCTTAAGCTAAGCTCTTGTTTGACTCCACATGAGCTGCTCTCCGCTGGAGTCTGCCTGCTGTTGTCTCTCTGCCAAGCTTCCAAATGCCACGGGTCGATAACGCCGCCGGTATCGATACTGCTGCTCGCTGCGCGTCGATCTTTCCAGAGGAAACAGCCCTGCGTCCGTGTCATTAATGGAGAAGTCAATTACAATCGATTTTTTTTTTTTCTTTAGTTCCATTAGAGACAAGCAATCCAATATTGTATTCGATATTCCCTGGAGCAGGTCAGCACCTTCCAGATCTCTTCCCTGCTCCCCAAACCGCCCCGGAGCATCCTGCCAGCGTCACAGCTGAGTTTGAGGAGTGTCTCTGCATGGGCAGTCCCATCTTCTTCAAAGGCTTCGACCTGGGCCGGAAGCCACGCTGGAGACTTAAATTAGCTCTCTTCCATTTGTGTTAGAAGGAAGTTATTCTGATTTTTTTGCTGGGAATGCGCAGCCCTCGCGCAGAAGCCACCGCTCTCGCCGTGCTGATGGCTATTTGGGGATGGATGGGAGCGATCCCTGTAGCAGTAGGTGGGGTGTTGGCGTGGGGAGACCTTGGAAACGCTGCCTGCACGGGCACGTGGTGGAAGAGGCTGCTGGTGCGCCAGGAGAGCAGATTTACTGAGTTTATTAAATGGAGTCAGGGCTCCTTCTCTGGTGCGTAGTTAGCAGACGCTGAGGACTGCGTACCGTAGGTGTGGCTGGCTGAGCTCCAGGCTTTCTGTCTGTTGCCTGACGTGTTTTTCTGGAACCTGCATTTTGGCGGAATCTCAGCTCGATGATAGATGCTGAAGCACTATTTCTGCTTAATGGAAAGTCTTTTGAGGGGGTGAAGCTTCCTTGTCACGCCTCTACTGCTGTGCTCTGAACTTAACGGCAGGCTGAGCCTGAGGTCCAGCTCCCTGGACCATGGTGGCAAGATGGTCTTTCCTACTGATGGAGCATCCCTTCTGCCTCCTGAGCCTGCAGCCATGCTGAAAAGGCTCCTGAGATAGCTGGTTGCTAGGACAGTGTTAAAGGAATGCATTCAGTCACGCTGAGGGTGGTGGAACACTGGCCCAGGTTGCCCAGGGAGGTGGTGGATGCTCCATCCCTGGAAATGTTCAAGGCCAGGTTGGCCCTGAGCAACCTAATCTGGTTGGAGATGTCCCTGCTCCTTGCAGGGGGGTTGGACTGGATGACCTTTGAAGGTCCCTTCCAACTCTAACCATTCTATGATTCGTTAGAATCCCTTTCCTTAGGGCTAGATTGCAACTGGCTCGTGGGCTCTCACAACTGGTAGGCAATGCACACTTTTTAGTTTAGGAAATCTCCCAAGGAGAGGCAGGGAAACTGTTAGCTGGGAAGAATACTTGTGTGGATCTTCAAGAGTTGTTCCTAAGATTTTTCCCAGTTTTGCGCATGCCCTTTCTTTGTGTCCTTGTATTTCCGGTCACTTGTGAAGCACAGAGGGCTTCAGGAACAAATTTTAGGCAGTCCTCCCCTCGTTCGGGCAAGTTGAAGTCCTTGTTGCTGTTGGAATAGTGGCTGCCACGGGGAATGGTGGGATGCAGAGATCAGGCTTGGATGTTACTTTTGGGTCAGCTGTCCTGTTGAACAAGTAGTAGGTTCAGAATTTGTCTGCAAAGCACTGATTGGCATGAGCACGGTTACTTCTGAAAGGGAAGGTGCTGGAGCGCCATGCTTGATGCCCCTGTCACAAACTAGAATGGAAGTAACCTCTCCTTTCCCAGCTCTTCTCTGCCTTCTGCTGTGCCTCTGAGTGCTTATTCCTTCTCCACTGGTGGAAGGAGAGGGTGAAGCTTGCCTGCTCCGTGCCTCGTGTCCTGTGGGGAAGAGAAGGCTGAGGGAATAGCTTCTTCAGGTCACCAGGCTGGGGACAGAGATGGACCTCCTGCCTTCCTGAAAGCGTTTCTTCTCCCCATCTGCCCGAGCGGGCTTTCTCTGTGCTTCAGTTTTGCCATCGCACCCATTGCCTGGCAGCCCTGCACCTTTCTGTTGGAAGCCAGACCTCACTGTGCGCTGAATGCTGCCTCGTGGATGTCCAGCTTCCCTTAATGCCCTTGTTTCTGCCCCTTCCTGAGCTCTTCCTCCCTTCCACCTCCTTTCTCTCTGGGCAAGAGCTTCATCCTTCTCTTCCTGTTATTTGAACCTTGCGTTTCAGCCAGTTTTGACATTCTCTTGACCTTCGTGGCTCAGTTCTTCCTCCTTCGCTGTGAAGACATCTGTGATGTGATCCGTTCCCTCCACCCCGCGCGCGCTGCTGAAACTCCTGAACAGGTCACACTTATTGCTGCTCTTGCGATGGTTTTGGTTTCACCCCAAAGTTACATATCTGCATTGTCTACTCAATTCAATTTCTGGCTGACGTTGTTGTGTTGCCTGGAAATATCATTAAGTATTGATCGCAGTGCCCTCAGCAGTCAGATTATTTAATATGTTAATTATGTGTAGCAGTATGTAATTCCAGTAACGATTGTTACCTACCAGCTCCAGTAGCGTTGTGTGTGTGTGTGTTGAGAAGAAGGGCGTAGAGCTGGTGGTTTTGCTGATACTGTTGTTTCTTGCCTGCTCCTGCTTGTTATTCTCTACTGGTCATTAATTTCCAGGAGAAGCCCTACGCAACCTCAGTGGTTACTGCTAAATCCTCTCCTCTGTTGGAAGCCAGGCTGGAGTACTTCCAGTTAACATCTCGCCTTCTGAAGGCTTCCTGGAGAATGGCAGTGTCTACCTTACTCAGACAGAGCAAGCATCTGTCAGTGGTTGACCTGGTTCAGGAGCTGAGTAGCTGCTTGCTGGAAGATCCCTCCCTCTGCCAGGTCTCCACATCATGGAGCCTGCAAATCAACGCAACTTGTCCTCTGTGGTGGTTTCCATTGCTCCAACTCCTGTGCCTCTCTCAGACCTGCAGAAAGCTTACGGAGAGCTATTGTGGGTACATAAAATCATAAAATGGTTTGGGTTGGAAGGGACCTTCAAAGGTCATCCAGTCCAACTCCCTTGCAAGGAGCAGGGATGTCCTCGACTAGATCAGGTTGCTCAGAAGCACAGGCGGGGGAAAAAAATGTTTCTCTGCTGCAAAGTCTTGCTACCAGTTCAGATTGGATTCTGTCCATCAAAAATCTTTGGAAACCTTTTGAAACCAGCTAGTGTAAAAACATCACGTAGCCTGAATGTGGTGGGAGATGCAGAGCTTTCTCCTTTGCGACCCACCTGCTTAGTTACTGCAGTGTCTGTGATGAGCTAAACCTCGTGTGGTTATGAGAGTTTTAAGATGTTTGGGGATTGAAATACTGGACTGGCCAGTTACGTGGCTGTTCAAATTAGCCCAGTTGCGGTGGAGCAGGACCGCGCACCTGGCCTGGTTGAACTTCATGAGGTTGGCACGGGCCCACCTCTCCAGCCTGTCCAGGTCCCTCTGTAAAGTTGAAGACCGTGGTACTTGTGGTACATCCCGCTCTGTATGGAGTGGCTGGAGCTGTGGGACTTGAGCGTTGGGAGGACATTTAGATTCAAAGCTTGGAGATAGCCGTAGACGAAAACCAAGCTTGCATGCTGTTCATGAGGGGGTCTGTCATTAGAAATATTCATTTATAAATACCCATGATGTATAAAATGGCCTGCTGTGTGATTTTCCCTCTTTGGAGAAAGGCCGTTGCTGACTCGGGCAACGTCAGGGTGAGATTTGCCTGCATCGTCTCTGTTCTCGTACGTGTTTTCCGCTTACATCCTGCACTCTTGGTAAAGCACACGACTTGCTAAAAGTTTTTTTTTTACCCTCGTAGCGTAAATATAACAACCTCTCTCCAGTTTTGAGGTATCTGATGTCTTGCAGGGTGTCTGGTTACTGTGGGACAGTCTTAGGGCCGGTTTTATTTTATAGAGGGGTTCCTAATTTGCATTTTCCAATGAAAAACTTCCTACAAATCCATGTATATCCGTGAATTGTTTGTGAGGAAAAGACAAAGAAAATTGGGGAAAAAACTGTGAAAAGTGTTTCATTTTGCAACGTTATGAAGTAAAGAGCACTAAAACAAAAGGATTTTGATGGAGATAGATAGTTTTGTCATCTCTGTTAATGTATCCTCAAATCCTTGGATTTGGAATCCACAGGCTTTCCCGGGATGGAGGAAGCATTTGCCGCCGATCGTGAGTGTTTTTGTGAAAGTCACAGCGAGGTGTGGCGTCCTTCCGCGTGGCGGGAGGATGGCGCTGAGGCCAGCCAGGCTGCTTTACGGAAAACTCTAGAATCTAGCTGCAAACTGGCGTGTCCCAGGGACGCCAGCGCTGTCACCGCCGCTCTGTGGGTTTTACCGTGCGCTTCTCCGGGAAGGAGAAGGGACAGAGCAGCGCTTTTGGCCCACACCGTGTGTATTTGCATCCAAATATTTGCAAAGAGAGGGCTGAAGGTGCAGCCTTGTCTTCAGCGTTAGGTAATATTTAGCTGTGTGACTGTTCTGTTAGCATCTCTTCCTTCCCCAGCTCTTACTGTCGGGTAAAGCTGCCTTTGCTCAGCAGTACCAGAAGAGCTGAGCCCTGGGATTCCTCCGGCCTCTTTTCCTCCGTCTCCGTGCAAGGAAAGGCCCAGCTGCAGCTCTTCCCGTGACTGCGTCCCTGCCTTGTCAGCTGGTTGAGGCAGAGGTTCCTGCAGGCGCTTGTTTTACCCAGTCGCACGGCGAATGCGGTCCGGTTGCCTGTCCTTCCCCATTTCTATGGAAAGAAGGAATTTCAGATGATCCTGCCTGCCTGCATCTCTGCCGTGTCCTGTTTTTCCCAGTGGAGGGAGGGGAAATTGCTTTAGATGCTAAACCTGGATCGAGGGAATGAGGAAAACTCGGTGCTTCTAACACTAAACGACGGATCCATGAACTGTATTATCTGGAGAAGGCGGGGGGGAAGGTGGGGCTCCCCACGTAACACGTTGTAGTGTCTGCTGCAATCCCTGAGGAAGAGAAAACAACTCTGCCACTTCTTCTGGGTGTCATCTCACACATCCTTCCTTGCACGGCTGGTCTGCTGCCAGCGCTGCAGTGGCACCTGACAGTGACATATTTGCCTGCCTGCCTCCGAAATCTCGCCCTCCGTGCTTTTGCAGTTTCTCTGAGCGGCTTTAAATACTTAATTTTTTTTCTCCCTCTTCCCTCTTTCTGCCCTCTCTCCTTCCCCTAGGAAGGCCACGGCTTTGGCGTTGAGGGAAATGCAGCATAAAATGAGGTTGTGTGCTGGGTGTTGTGAGGAAAAAATACTTGTGGTTAAAACACAGCCATGGTGAAGGTATGGGTGTGTTCGGGAATACGGATAAACATCAGTTAGGTCTAAATCTTTCTTGTGCATGACTTGCATAAAATTGTCTCCGGGGTAGGGTGGCCTCAGCTATATAAAACTGTTAAAATTAGTACTTTGGATAAAACAGAAGTCTTTTCCCTGCAGCCTTCAAACTTTTGGGAGGACAATGTAGTCAAAGGAAATCTTATTAGCAGGAATGGGAAAGATATTTTGGGGGAAAATCTTTAAAATACAAGCCCGCAAGGCATTGTCAAAAAGCGTAGGGATGTTTCGATATTCTCTCTCCCCGAGTAAGCCCCAAGGAGAGAAATTAGCCGTCGGTAAACATGAACTGCTTTTGGTCTCAGAATAATCGCGTGCCGGAGAGTTGTGGCTGTATAAGCTTTTATAGAAAGTGTATTCTGTAGTTCCCACCGCTCCCCATCGAAACTGCGCTGTCCACACAAACATCTCTTGGGCACGTATCTTTCTTTGCTGTTACAACAGAAATTTTTCTCCTCTGCGGAAGGGGACTTGCCGACTGTGCCGTGCTGTTGACTCCCTGGAGCCTGCTTCGCTGGTCCGCCTTGGTGGCCTCTACAGTTGTATACAAACCTTAAAAATCCTTGCTGCAGGAGGTGGAGACAGCTCAGAACGACACCTCCGCGTGCCGGCGGTACCTTGTTTTCAGGTTGCGGTGGCAAACGTGTGAGTCATCGCCTTACAGATGCCTACTCGCAGGAACTCTGTTGCCAAGGTGACTTTTCAGATGCGGTTTGTGCAAGGGCAGGTCGTCTTTCTTGGAAGGGAACCACAGATCTGTGTGCCCACCCTTGGTGCACGTCAACTGAGGATAGGCTCAAAAGGGAACGGATCTGTCCCAGGAAGGTGGGTCACGTCCCGTTGGGACAGCTGGAAAGCTCCAGCTCTCTCTTCTAGTGCTCTGGCCTTACTGGAAACAAACTGGAGAGCAAAGTCCAGCTGCCCTGAGTGATCTGGGTGTGTTGAGGCAGGGGTCAAAGGCTGATCTGCGCTAAGCTTGTGTGCTCTGCTGGTGGCGCTGATCCTTTTCGAAATCGGCAGCAGGTGAGGATAGGCATGAAAAATCCTCTGCAGTGCTTTCACATGCCGTGCTAGGGAAGTTTAGGTTTTACGGCAAGTGTCTTTCCCAAAGGATAGCCCCCCTGTAGGGCCATAAGTGCACCCATGAGAACTATCTGAATTTTTTGTTTTGGATGTTGCACATAATCACAAAATTGTTAAGGTTGGAAGAATCCTCTCAAGATGATCTGGTTCAACCCCTGCTCAAGCAGGGTCAGATACAGCAGGTTGTCCAGGACTGTGTCTACTCAGGTTTTGAATATCTCCATGGATGGAGACCTGGAGACTCCATAACCTCTTTGGGCAACCTGTGCCGGTGTTTGACTACCCTCACAGATAAAAAAACCTGTAAAAATTATCCCAAACCGAAGTGTTTCAATGCGTGCCCATTGCCTCTTGTCCTGTCGCTGGGCACCACGGGGAATAGTCTGGCTCCCTCTTCTCCTTGCTTCCCATCAGGTGTTTATGCACATTGATAAGGTTTCCTCTGAGCCACCTCTTCTCCAGTTCTCTCAACCTCTCCTCAGGTGAAAGATGCTCCAGTCCCTTAATCCTCTCCGTGGCCCTTAGCTGGATTCGCTCCAGTAAGTCCGTATCTTTCTTGTCCTGGGGAGCTCAGCACTGGACCCATCAACTCCAGGTGTGGCCCCTCCAGTGCTGAGCAGAGGGGAGGCCTCACCTCCCTTGACCCGCTGGCAACACTCCTCCTGAAGCATCCCAGGACGCCGTTGGCTGCCTTCACTGGAAGGACATGCTTCTGGCTCACGTTCAAGCGTCGTGGCCACCAGGACCCCCAGGGCCTTTTCTGCAGAGATGCTCTCCAGCTGGTCAGCTGCTCTCCGCTGCTTGTCCAGAAGTGTATGACACGGAGCGGAGGTGACAGGTGGAGAAGGGGAAGATGGTGATGGAGGGGAGCTCCAGCTGCTGGAAAGCCTTGTTGGTGGAAGGCTGTGCGCACCCTTCACAGCCGTTTAGGGGGTGGTGGGCTCCAACCCACGTGATTTGGTTTTGACCTTTCTCACTGATTGCGCAGGCATCTTTTCACAGCGTTGTGACTCCACATCCAGCTCTGTGGAGAAGTTCCAAGTGCATCTGCCCTTGCTGTAAGCCTTTCCCAAAGGTCAGTGCTTACAAATGAGAACACAGCCTCTCTTATCTTTTCCGTAGCCCTCTTAGGTGTGATCCAACGCTCAGGCGCGTTCTTCATACTTCTTCCCGTGACTGACCTCCTTTTCTCTGTGGTCTTTCCATGTCGAAGGTATGACCACCTGGGTCATGCTTGCCCAAGGAAAATGCCCCCAGCACACAATCTGGAAAGTCATGTGGCTATTTCATTTTGGGGTTGTTTGACTTTAAGCGTGCTGGTGAGACCTGAGGAGCTGAACTCTCAGATATCTAGGGATTTTTTTTTTTTTTTAAACCATCTCTGCAGCGAGCAAGTGCTAGCTTTCTTGCTTGAAAGGAGCAGAATTTTATTTTTCTGTTGCATTGGTAGAAATGTCAAATTGTTCAAAGCTTGAGAAAGAAGTAGGTCAGGAGTGCCTGTGGCAGAGGTAAGAAGAGAATAGTAATGCTGATGTACAGGCTCAGCGGCTTTCTAACCTGAGAGCTGGCACAGATGAGTGTGTTTGTGTTTCTTAAGGAATACCTTGGGCAGGTGGGACTTGTTTCCTTCAGGTGAGGGTGGGAAATGCACGGTGGCACTGGGGGTCCAGTCCCCATCATTTGGCCTCAGCTCCACCGTCTTGCCTCTTAGGCTTCTGCGTGGACAATGAAAGCAGAGAAAGCCTGGTTGGTTCTTCTTTTTGGACTGGGTGACCTCTTCTGAGGCTAGGAGCTGCGGCAGCGCTTGCTGAGAGCTGCTGAGCATGAAATTCACTGTGACCACGGGTATTTAAACTGTTTATGGGGCTGCACAGAGAGCAGAGGAAGCAAAGAAAAAGTCAAGTTTTTCAGACGTACCATTCCTTAACAAATCAGAATATCTGTGAAACTTCAGGATATTTTTGGAGGACTTCTTGCTTTTTTTTTTGTTGGAAGAAACGTACACACACTTGTTGCATGTACATCACCCTTTTTTTTTCCCTGGGGAAATGAAAAGGGGCGGAGGGGGATTGAAATATCTTCTCTTGAAAGCAAGCTCATTCTCCCAAAAGCTGGAAAACCCTGATCCGTGAATGGAATCACACCTGGTCTTGCAAAGTCCCTGACAAGGCGTGTATTTCCCAGGGCACCTTTCTGCATTTGTTTTGTGGTTTTTGAAGTCTTACAGCTCAGGGAATACTGAGAATTTCTTTTTTTTTTTTTTTTCTGGGAGAGACATGAAGGGAAGTAAGTAAAAAGTAATCCAGTTTCTTTTCCTCGCAAAGACGTGTTGAATGCAGGCAGCGAGCTGACGTGTCTGGTTGGTGAGGCTGCACGACTGGGGACGCTTTTCCTAGCAAGTGATGTGGAGCTCCTGCGCTTCAGCAGTTGCACCTTTTGCCAAAGGGTGTTTTTCTCTGGCTGGGAAAGCAGTTGAGAAAGAGGTGAGGAGCCATCTCGTTCTCTCCTTCTGTGCTCGGTGGAAGAACAGCGAGAGGGCACCTCCAGGTCTGCTGGGCACGGAGGTTGGTTTGGCTGTTGCTCGCTGTAATCATCCAAGACTCCCAGAGAAAGGACAGCCAGACGTGCAAGCAGAAGGAAAAAAGGATGGTGAGTGATAGCAGCTACGTTATTCAGGCAAAACCGTGCATCTGCAGTGTAAGAAGGATAAATTAGTTTAAAGAAAAAGCTATTTTAAAAAGGGTACTTTCTGCACGCAGCGTTTCAGGAGCTCTAGCAGATGTCAAATGGTTACCCTTCATCCCCTTGGATTTGCTTAAATCCAGGCTTTCAGAAAGGCTTTTCTTTCCCACCTGGAGTACTGTGTCCAGCTCTGGAGCCCCCAACATCAGAAGGACGTGGACCAGCTGGAGAGGGTCCAGAGGAGGCCAGGAAGATGATGAGAGGGCTGGAGCAGCTCTGCTGTGAGGCCAGGCTGAGAGAGCTGGGGCTGTTCAGCCTGGAGAAGAGGAGGCTCCAGGGAGACCTGAGAGCGGCCTTCCAGTACCCAAAGGGGGCTGCAGGGAAGATGGGGAGAGACTCTTCAGCAGGGCCTGGTGTGACAGGACGAGGGGTGATGGTTTTAAAATAGAGGGAAGCAGATTCAGATTGGACATAAGGAAGAAATTTTTTATGCTGAGGGTGGTGGAGCACTGTCCCAGGTTGCCCAGAGAGGTGGTGGATGCCCCATCCCTGGAAACATTCCAGGCCAGGTTGGCCGGGGCTCTGAGCAACCTGATCTGGTTGGAGATGTCCCTGCTCCTTGCAGGGGGGGTTGG
>JAAGAY010146395.1:0-23252 GCA_011801015.1 Ardeotis arabs
CTTGACACAGCATTTCTCTAGAATTAGTTTCACTGCCTTTGCCTAGCAACACAAGTACGTTTTACACTTTCCAGGCTTCTGCTGTTAACTTCTAAAGCTGCTTGTTGTCACCAGTATATCTTTGTTTGCTATTTATTTGTTACTAGGTGTCGCAGCTCTGGACAGGCTCCCCTGGCTGGATGCTCCCCAGGCTGGGTCTGTAGGTCCCACCACGCTGGAGCTGTGCTTTCTCAATCTTCCTGACTTTGAGCAGAACCCAGGACCGCCTTTGGCTCGGCGCGCCTATGCGCCTTCTCAAGACATGCTCTCCTAATTGCTCATACCTGCTCTCTGTCGCTTAGGCCTGTGTTTGTGACGAATCTCCAGGAAGATCCTCAAGCTTTCCCAAAGCTCAAATCTTTGCACTGTTCTTCTTCACACTGAGATGGAAATTTTCAGTTTGAACTTTTAACACTACAAGAAATATACTGAATCCAAAAGACAAATGTCTTTATGTCCTTGTGTCATTTTCTTCCTGCGTTAGGAACACAGCTTTTGGAGAGGGGCACAATCCCTCTTCGAAAACTTGCAGCTTGTTTCTTGCTACCAGTCAACTCCACTTCACCCTTGCCATTACACAGTAAGGAGAGATTATTCTTTGGCCCAAAGCCTGTGCCTTTGTTCATCTCCTACTTTTTGCCTCATCTGTCTTCTTGACCCACCCTGTCTTCATGGCTTTTAAAAACAGTGTTTAATACTGTGCTGCCTCCAGATTGCCCCAAGAGGGTGGTTCTGCCTTCGCAGGCAATCCTTAGCAAACTTGCTGCCCAGCTCAGCACATTCCTGAAGTGTTAGCAACATCTTTGCTTGTTCTGTAGCTTCTCTGAAACAGAAGGTGTCAGAGGACAGTGTCCTCATCAGACTTGGTGTGTGAGATGGAGGGGAAAGAGCGAGGACATGGTTTGCAGCCAGCTGGTAACAGGGGCTGATGCCTAATGCGGAGGGAGGTAATGCACAGCTGCTCAGCAGGATCAGCCTTCTGGGTGCAGCAGAGGTTTCCACTGCTTCTCCTAGGCTCCTTCCTGGTGGCATCCATGCTGCAAGGATGCTGCCAAGGGCATCGCCTTCCTGAGTCACCAGCCTGCCATGGGTGCTGCTCCCTGCAGCACTGCGAAAGGCCTCGCTCTGCACCTTGGCGAGTGCCTTGTACACAGGTGAGGGAGCAGCTCTTGAGCTCTGGCTGTGCAGGGCCCTCCACACCTCAGAAGGCACTGGAAACGTCAGAGATGGGCTGAGCGCCAGCATCTTACTAGATATCTGGGACAGCTGCTTCTGGCACTTAAAATGACTCAGAGAAGGAAAAAAGTGGCAGCAGGTAAGACTGTGCCAGTTGCTCAGTAGAGACTTGTGCACTTACAGCCACACCTCAGATTTGCCATTTAAGAGCTACCGCCAACACATTCTGCACCCGACTGATGCCGTGGTGGTGGGAGCCCCTGCGCTCCCATCCCATTTGCTCGACCGCATCTCCTCTCACTGCCTGCTCAGTGGAAGCCCCAGAAATCATCACCCCTCCCACCCACTTGCACGCAGACAATTTTCAAACAGGGACTAAGTGGAATGAACCTGTGAGCCGAGCCTGTGCTCGGCTGTCTGCAAGAGGCTGGTGCTTGCGTTGGTCCTCAGCATACAGATTTCCTTGGGAGACTCAGTTCCTTTCAGGAGCATAAATGAAATGTTACTAGACAATGTCCCGAGGTGGGGGGGGTTCTGCATAAGATACAAGTGATTCCTAATTTTGTTGATTTTTAACAATATGTTGTGTAAATTACACAAACATGAGGTCATTACCTATTTGTTCTTTCTGTGGGCAAAAATAAGGCATTCGACTGAGGACAGCTTTTGAGTGCGTATGCCTCAGCTACACACACATTCGTGAAGCAGTTACAGTCTGTATTGGGAAATATATTGTTAATATAATTGGCTTGGTGAAATGAAAGATTTAAAATGAATAATATAAAGATACTAAAGACTTTATATTAAAAAAAATATCAAAAGCAGGAGAGGACATGACCTTCTTATGTCAGTGATGTTTTTTGTTATTACAGGAACGAGAGGCTTAATTCCTGGAAGTGCTACAGTGTTTTTGGTTGGCTGAATGTGTCCTTCATAGTAGTCTGTTTGTCATCTCAACCTTTTTCTGAAAATGGAATTCAGATTTCTAGCCAAAAACGTAATAGTTTTTACTTTGCATTGAGATTATATAACAGATGGTGAGCTAAAATGCACTCAGTCTTTCAAAATGATTTGATGACTCATAAAACTGAGTAACACTTTTTTCTCAGATCATGTTTTGATTCTATCTAGGGATGAGTAAAACTGTTGAATTAGAGAAAACTCTATCTGAAATACTAAGCAAGTATTTGAACTGTAAAAATCTGTTGGGATTTTTTTTAATTCATTCACCTGTGGTTTGTCATGTAGTGGGAAGTACTCAAAATCTCACAAGAGAACAATGTGCAATTCCTGAAATGTTTAAGAAATAGCTATAGCGTGGTAAACATTGAAACAGCAAACAAAGCCTTCAAGTTCCCTAAGAGTTCAAACATATAAGTGGAAGCAACTTAAAAGATCTCTCCTAAAAACTGTTGTTTTCTTACGTATTTGGAATCAGTGGGAGTCAGGTTCCTTTGGAAATACTTTAGAGGACCTATTGGGATATTAGGTGTCTAGTTCAGGGAACATCTGTCCCTGCTTGTGTGATGGACAAACTTAAAAAGCATCGGTCCATTTTTGGAAGTTTCACACCAAGGACCTATTTGGTTTCTGCTGGAATGATCCATCATTTTCTTGGACCTTCTAGTAGGTGTCCTTAGGTGTTTCTGCACCTACATTGGAAGTAGGATAAAGTCACTGACTCTGTTAATTATGTCTTGGTAATGCACTTTATGTCCAGACACTCCCTGGTCATAGTTCAGTCTGGCCCTTTTTAAGAAGCAAGGCTAGTTATGATACTGTGCTTGGAGCAGAGGACATTTTATTGGGTTAGGAGGGAAAAGGAACATTTTTGGGCATCTTATCACACATTAATGTATTTGTGAGATCCAGAGAGACACACAAGGTTATGGAACTGAGTAGGTCTCAGTATTTAAAGGACTGTCTGAATCAAGGGGGCAGACAATTCTCTGACCAGGTGCTTAGAGGATCTGACAGAGGAGGTGGCCACTAACCAGCTTTTGAGTTCAGGTTAAGGATTTTCATTCAAGACTCTATTTATTCAGGCCTAACAAAAGAACTCCATTATCGTACCTTACTACTCAGCTGTAGATGTATTTTTAAGTTAACATACACAGTACTATAGAAGAAAGCAGGAAACTGGGAACACTTATATCTTACAAGTACACAAAAGCATATTATGTATACAAAGAATATACAATTTTGAAAGGGCTCTTAGGCCTGCTTGTGATGTTTACATAGAGAGTTAGTATTGCCATTCTACGTGTATTGATAATATTTGCCTGAAAAGGAGATGCCATCCCTTGGATTTTCTTCTTTTTTTGTAAAGTTATATTTTCATTCTGTATATCTAGTAGCACAAAGCTTGTTTTTCTACAAGTTGCTCTATTTTCAAAGATAATAGGTAGATGTAGGAGTTCCAGCTTTTCTTCCTGATGTTACATGTGTGGCTCTATTTGCATTCTCTCTGCTTGTGTTTTCTCAGATGCAGAAAATTATGTAATTAGTTGTGGGGTCTCATACCATCATTGCAGAGATGTTTCCCATTTAAAATAAAGGCTTGTTCTTCTACCCAATCAGTAATTGTCTAGATCTTTTAAGATCTCCTTCAGCTTGATTTAATTGTTAAACATTAATTTAGTGGGGAAAAGGCTTCAAAGGGGAAAAAAAAGAACTGCTGGAGGGGCAAAATATTAATAGGTGCTTAAAAGCAAAACAGTAATTCTTCCCTTTCTAAGCTTGCAGCCCTTCAGGCCTAGTAGAAAAGAAACAATTGACTGTATTACAGGATTATATAGGTTTCATTGACTTAAAATGAACTGAAAGCAGCTGTAGGGAGATTTACCTCAAGTCTTTATTATTAGCCATATGAGGCAGAAAGAAAAACAATGTTTTGTTTGAATCAGAAAATACAATTTTCAATGGTGGTTTAGAAAAGGTTAGATAAAGAGAGCATTACTTTTCAATGGGGAAAAAGGTGAATAGAAAATTTCTGTTTTGCCAGCATTATATACCATATGAAAGATTTCAGCCAGCAGAAAAAGAGGCTATGTTATACTTGTAGTGTCTTTGTTTTCTTTCATTTCTGATGGATAATCTTTGAGTTTAGTACACTTGATATCTCTTTTACTTACTAATGACAGTAATACTTCACTCCTTTGAATACTTCTACCATGCAAGTGGAGATAAAGATCAAAAAAATGTTATTTTTTTACAAAGAAAATCCTTCTAAAGTCTGCATCTCATTGAAAAATGCATTGGTACAGGTTTCGCTCTAAGATTTCTGCCCTTGGTTATTAAAAATTCTAATTAAGAAAGAAATGAGGGCTTTTTATAAAAAAAAAAAAAGTTGTGGATGCAAAGTCAGAATCTATTTTAAAGATCCAGAATATTTCCTTACTGTTAATTTTTTTAAATATTTGGGATTATTTTACCTACCATAGACTTTTCTGGGAACCATGCATGTCATTAAAATGCAGTTAATAGTAATAGTTTTATAAACTGTCTATGCTCAATTACTTTTGTAATCAACCTAAATTCAGATAACTGCATATGTTTTTCAGCCTAAAGAAATTGAAAATGGTGTAGTAGTACAGGAGAAAGCTTAGTGTTTACATCCCACTTTGATCTGTAGGTTGATAGGACTTCTCCAGGTTTGGTAGTTGCTTTTTTGATTTTCACAGTTGAGAAAATCGTGATACAGTGAGATTAAGCAACTTGCCCAAGGTCTCAAAAGGAGCCACTAACACAATCCGAGCTGAACACTGAATTCCTGTCCTGTTGTTCACAACAATTAGATCACAGGCTGGGAAGGTGGCAGTTGCTCTGGTATTCAGAGGAGTTTCTTCCTGGAATCTCACCCCAAGTTTGCTTCTCCAGCAAGAAATCCTGGTCTTCCTTATCTCCCGTCATTTTCCAGTAGGTTCCTCCTCCCTTATGCTGTCAGCAGAGACTTCTTATTATCAATGTTGCCTTCTAATAAGAAGTCCAAGTACCTGCCACTGTGTGTAGGAAGTGGATGTTTTCATTCAGGTTGAAGTGTTTCACGCTCAAAAGTATTCCCTTCTAATTGAAACTTCCAAAAGATAAGAGTTCAACAAGGGAATTTGATATATTTGCTGTAGACATGTTGTCAGACTTGCTAAACACCATCCCAAATGCTAGCAGGGGTGGAAGTGGAGAGTGGATACAGGTAACCTGAAACACACCTGAATCATTTGCACAACTACACATATAATTACTTGATATGTGCATGCATATACAATGCTGTAATTGCGTGTCTGATGTTTAATTATGTATTCATCTGTTAATCTGCTGAAGTGAACAGGAATATTGAACAAAAGGAAACATTTCTAATGAGAAATTTCATTTCACCCATATATACACAAAACGAAAACTGACCTGTATATATTGTGAATTTAGGTTTGTGTTCTTGACAAAGTGGATGCTGCTTGTAGGACAGGATTAATCTCCTTTCTTGGAAGTGACTTCCAATTATTCATTTAGAGGATGTACAGAATGTTCTGCTTCCTTGGGCAATGTTCTCTGTGCAGAATTGTGAGGGACATGTTCATTGTGTTGTTAGTGATCAACAAGAGTTATGAATTATTGAAAGTTATCACACCTTCCAGGCATTTCAGGGCAGTACCATATAACAAGAAGAGGCACATTTCCCTAAATGAATACATTTTCATCCAGTGGGTTATTCACTTAACCAGCATTAAATGTAATCCTCTTTGAATCTCAGTGGCCACCTCCTACTCTTTTCCTGTCAGTCTTCATCTCCTGTAAAAGCATGAATTCAGCCTTCAAAAGAATAGTAGTTTGGCTAAATCACTGTGTAGCTTTCTGTAAGAAATACAAGAGGGATTCAGTAGAATTAGTGCAAAATAGCTCAAAATCAGTAGCTCCTAATACTTTACATCATAATTAAAGTATTCACATTTTGTTTTCCTCTCCTTTCCTCTCCCTTTCTTTCTCTTCTCTTCTCTTCCCTTCCTTTCTTTGCTTTTCTTTTTTCTTCTTTTTTCTTTTTCCTTCTTTTCTTTTTTTCTTCTTTCTTTTTTTTCTTTTTTTTTCTTTTTTTTCTTCCTTTTTTTTCTTCCTTTTTTTTCTTCCTTTTTTTCTTTTCTTTTTAAGATAGAAAAGTATTTGTCTCAGTAATATAGCATCATCATCTCTTTTTATGCAAATTCTATTTTTGGACAAGGCAGATCATGCTGCTGGCCATTGTGATTTACTGCACACTAGCTTTGCAGAATACAATGGAGCAGGACAGTATTCTTTTTGATGTGGTTAATCTCTGTTATACTTGTGCCTCTCCTGAAAACTGCACTGTGTCAGAGAGTCTTTTGTAGCCAATGGTGACAGGAAGATCAACAGAGAGAGGTTGCTCCATTAACCTCTGAAGTAATGAAGTTGCATTTCAGGCAGTCAACACTCATGCTGCCAATTTATTATCATTTAAGAGGAAGTGAAACTACTTCAAACCACTCTAGTGTCCACATTTTGATAAATACACAGATTGCTAATGTTCTAATGCTAACAATCAGCCTTGAGGGGACCTCTAATGGCACAGAATGCTGTGGCTGTGTGTCTTCCTGGTCTTGTAAAATGATCAGTCTTCAGCACCAAGAAAACAGGCTAAGACTATTTATTTCCTTACTAAATATGTAGATGTTGTTTTGCTGATAATGCCAGCTTTATCTGTCCATGTGGAGATGTTGAAAGTAGATACATCATTTAATAACAAATTTGTGTAAACTTTCAAGGGTACTGAATTCAGATCTCCAGATTTGCTTTTATTTAATTCTGGTTTCCCAGGGGATACACATTTGTAAGGGGATTAATTTCCATCTTAGAAACGGACATAACAAAAATCTTGGGAACACGTTTAAACCTTCAGTTTGTTAAAATCTTGCAGGATTGTCTGACCTTATAAGATTTTCATGACCAATAGTCAAATCCTGTGAGAACAGCTTTCTGAGGAAGCAATAACACTAGTCTCCCCCACCTCAGCAGTAAAACAGGCTTGTAAAAGAAAACACTGCAAAACTGGCATGACCATACCCCCATTCTTCCTGAGTTCTGCTCCTAGGCATGGTCTTTGGCACATATTTTTTCCTGCTAAAGGTAGTGTAATTTACATGTCTGGCTTTCCATAAGTAGTGAAAACACTTTTTATATATAAAAGTCCAGGTGGTTTCATAGCCATATCATACATTCCTTTTCTCCCAAGGTGACATAAATAGCCATTTATCCACAGTATTTCAGAGACACAGAATCAAGGTGGTCAGTTAAGTGCAGTATGTTCCTGCTGGTGCCTTGCCGGATTTCTGATGTATTCCTATTTATGCAGTGGGCCAAGTTCTGCCTGCAGATGGGTCTCTGACTGTTTGCTGCCTGGGAATACTTTGACATAGCTCCACTGAAATAACTTGAAAGACTCTGTCTTCCCTGGGCTTTGGATGGATCCCTTTAGTGTCTTTCATCTGTGAAGCGAAAGTACTCAGTAAAGCAGGGGGAATGTTACCTGCATTTTATAAAAGGATATTGTTTATGAACAGAATACTCAGCCGCGGCCTTGTGCCTATTGTGTGAGATGACTGCTTTCTAGCCTCTCCTGTCAATACTCAAAGTCTTTCCTTCCCTCCGAGCTGTAACTCTTCTTGCTCCAGAGCAGATTCTCCAGCTTGCTCCCTTTGCCTTGCCTCTCCACGAGGAAGGCGGCTGCATCTCCTTCCCTGGGGTGTTCTTTCACGAGCAATGGTCGCTGGGCTGTGTAGGCAATGGCTGATGGTGCAGAGCTCTGCCAAAGGTGGGAGAGTGGCTGTGGCTGGTACAGATTCTCGCCACCAGCTCTGAACCTGGCAGACGGCATCCTGAGGTCTGTATCGATGCCACAGGATTTAGAGTGGTGCTGCGTTGCTCTGCTGTTTGCCAGAGCTTGTTACAGACCTGGTGCCAGAATGAGGACCACAAGCATCTCCCATGTGTGCCCCAAAGCTGCATCGAGAAACGCAGCCTGCAAAGCTTAATATATTTTCTCCCACTCCCTCTCTCCCTACCCCCATGACAGATTTTTCTCTGCACTGAGACAACTGGTATCTCAAAACTCTGCCTTTTGTCTTTAGGCTGATGGGTTTGGAAGGGCCCCCTACCAGGTTAGAGCACAAGGTTGCTGTTGGAGTACCTGAGTTGACACACAGTGGTTGGCTTTTTCAGCTGCTCTCAGCTGGGAGTGGATTAGAGCTCTGCTCCCAGCTGCGCCCAGCTGACGGGCCAGGCTGGGAAGAACGCGCACTGCCGCTGTCTGTGCTGCCGGGGAAGCACTGCCGGGCAGGAGCACGGGTTATGGCACTCAACAGGATTCCCAGGAAAATGTTTTGAATATTGGAGGAATGGGGCAGGGAATCTCTGCCACCTGCACAGCTGGTGGCAGCTGCAGAGCGCTCAAAACTGCCCACCGTGTCCCGGATGCAGTCATCAGAGTTTCTGCAAGGACATGGCACAGAGGAACTGGAAAAGCTGTCAAGAAATCTGTAGCAATGCTAAAACCAGAGAAACATAGGCAACCTGCTGTGGGCTAGTACTGTTTCAACACTCTTTGCCCTCTCAACCCCTTGCTTACATGATATTGCTAGCATTCATAAAGCAAATGAAACACACTGTGTGTGTGTATAGAGAGAGTGCTGGGATATGTGTTGTGTGGTACTGCAGAAAGATTTTGTTGGCATCATTATCAGATTTTCGGGCAGTGAAGATGTTTTCATTTAGCACAAAATTAGTTTATATTTTGTATGTGTTTTCAGAGAGCTAAGATGAGAGTAGGGAATACTGAATAATAATTTGTAAATCTACAGTTTCTTATTGGTTCGTGTCTGTAGCATTTTTATGTGATTTAAATATACAGTTCGCTAATCTTAGCTTCTTCCCTTCTATGTTTAGCCAAAGTGAACTGTTAAAGAATGTGAAATATATTATTTTATTGGCACTGACTCACAACTGAGTCAGTGAACCTTTTTGCACTTACAAGTAAAATTGGATTCTAACTTTCAAAAATTTATGACAATTGCTCCTTCTTGTGGCTTGAATGTTGACATATAATTAATTTAGGATTTCTTCTTGAGATTTCCTGTCTAGGTTTGTACTTGTCACAAAAATATCCTTGGAAGTTTATCTAACAGCTGGAACACCAAGAGAGTCGATTGATATTTAGCAAAGAGATTTACTGGGGCCAACAGGAAGTGCTCAGAGCAGGATGGCATAAATAGGCAAAAAGAGACCTTTTTTTTTCCAGCTGCTTTAAAGGGTCCCAGTACAGGCTGATAATGGCATAATCCTGAAAATGCTGACACTGTGTCAGCCAGCAACACCAGTACGGAAAAGGACTCCACAAGCATGGATTGGCACGATGTTGAATTGTGCACAGAATGGAAATGTGTCTGTTGCCTTCCCTCAATCCCAGCTGCCCTGCAGGTTTCAGCTTATTCTTCTGAGAAACCCGATCTATTTCATGGGAATTTCCCATTAAATGATTTTGAAATCTGTTTTGCTCCTCTGCAGGATTGAAGGAATTCTGAAAATTCAAAATCTAGATTGCAGTAACTTAGTGACGGTACTGAGGGACTGGGCAGTAAAATGGCAGATGAGATTTCCTTTAGATAAATGTAAAATGAAGCATATGGGGGAATAGCAACCCTAACACTATATACCAAATGTCAGGATGTAAATTAGCCATTAGTCTTCAGGATGGAGCCTGGCGGATGCATTCCCAGGAGGGTAGGGCAGGCTCTGTTTCCTTCTGCGTAGGGATAGTGGAAGATGTGAGTTGTTCTTGATCCGCACTTCAAATTTCGTGGGTCTTGACTTTCTTGTAATGTAGTTGTTTCAGTGGAAAAGATTTTTTGAAGTACCAGTTCTGTTGCTACTCCTTCTAAAATTAATGGAGTAGCGAAGAAAGTTTGGTCTGCCATCATGGTTCTTATTTTCCAAGTTGTTTCTATGGGTTAAGTTCTGCTCTGGGCTTTACTTTTTCCTCAGTGGGTTTGACACATTTGTGCAAGCACCACAAGAGTATCTTCTGGTTTTGTTTGGCTGTTTTTAATTAGCAAATTGTTGACCTGAAAAATGCTTTTGTGAATTACTCTTCTTGTGTTTTACCTTGTTCCAACCAACAGAACTGCAATATGCAGGTAAAGGTAGATGGCGATGATATCACACAATTTCCAGCTATAGTCTAATACCACCACTCAGCAATGAGCTGGTCAGAGATTGGCAACAGAGACTGACAGAGTGGTAAGAGCATTACTGCAGAGAATGGCATAAAAAGAGTGGGGCGAAATAAAACTTAAGCCAGCAGAAAAATAGAGGAAAATATAGAGAAGGTGTCTGCACAGTTGGAATGGGAGATTGAGAGGAGGGGAAAAATGGGCATAGGGAAATAGGCATTCTCTAGAAAAAAAAAATTGTTCAATGTAAGTTGTGATTAATGTTGGCTTGCAGTGATTGTTTTTGCTCATAAATTTACTAGTCTTGTATTGCTAAACACAGTTTAATTGCAATGTACCAAATTTTTATAAATGCATCAAGTAGAAAATATTGCTCTTGTAATTTCACATGATTTCATAATGAAGTTCATATTTTTAGTTGCATATGTTTACCTGTCATTTGACACTCGCACGGAAGGTCTGAGTATCTCCTTTGGAAATCTTGCAGTCTAAGCCTCTGATCTCGCCAGCTCTTATACACTTGCATGCTTTTGACTTTATATAAACGGGTAAAAAGATGATGTTTGGGGAGTGGCAGCAGCAAGATTTTGCTTAAACAAGTTTCTTATTGCTATTTTATTATTTTCTTTTATGCAATAGTGATTATTATTGGTATACTTATAGCTGCGAGTCTTCAATCTGCATAGCAAATTGTATGCATGTCCTTAGTAAAAGGATAGCCTGTAAGGTCCCTTCCAGGATAGACTCTTAAGCGTTGTCTTAATGTTAGGTGCACATTTCCATCTCACTTAGAGTGAAAAATAAAACACATGCTCTTACCAGAACTGGTCCCTATGTCTTCCCTATCATGCACTGAGAAATGCGTGGGCAGACCCATAATTGTGGAGAAGCTCATAATATTGGGGCCTAAAGTATAAAAATTATTGCATAATTAGACCACACAAGTTAGATTTCAAAATGCTGCATGTTGTTTGGATGGGTATTTAAAAAATAAGTAGCTGTCGAGCATGTATGGTCATGTTCACACTGCCACACACAGTCATTGTAATGCTTTAGCAGTTTGAGAAGTTTTAAGTGGATCCAGCATTGGTCTTACTTCAAATAGACCAAACCTACTAACGCTTTCCTTAGCTATATCTTTTTCTTCTTGACATTAAAAGATGCAACTGTAAATATCACACTTAACTTTTGTAAGTAGGTTCATAACATGAACCATGTAAAATAAAAAAAAATATTTAGGACCATTTGGAGGGGACGAAGATGAAAGTATATCTTGTTTACTGTAAAACAGGGTTTTCATATATAACAAAACTCAGAGCTATCCTTTGGTATATTGATTTCTTTTATATTATTAGTAATATAATAAGCATACCTCACAATGCCCTCCACAGCACGATTAGTATTTAAACATCACTGATAGGATAACTTCAAAGAGTACAGGGCTATTAACTAGCAGAACAAACTAACAAAATGGCTTTTTAATGGTTTACCTAAATTACAAGTACAGATAGGGATATACAGCTATTGGTACAAATATTCAGCTCCACATAGCAACACTGAAGCTCGTTAGCTTATTTTCAGCTTCAGAAGATAAGCAATCTAGTGTGATTGGAAAGCAGACACAAGCCATTAGATGTATCTTTATTAGTTTTCTTATTATTTGGTTAGGAAAAAGATAATCCCAGCAAACTTCTGCCAGTTTACTGGAGTCATCTGCCCTAAGGACACCATGCTGTGCCCAGCACTTCCAAGAAGATTTGTCCTCTCTAGCCAAGAATCTAGCCTTTTCCTAAGGGAAGAAATAGGCCCACACATGAAGTACCTCAAACCTGCACTCAGCCCTCACCACCTCCTTTCTTCCCAACTCCATCCAGCCTTTGGGTACTTCAAAAGAAGGAGTACCGCCCTAGTATGTCTGCTCGTTGGCTGGAATGCTTTTGGATTAAACTTCCTCACCACAACCACCAAATTTATTAGTATTTACTCTGGTGCAACATCTAGTAACCAATATGCTTCTAACAACAGAGTGTGGTGACAGCCACAGTAACTAGAGTTTTCCAAGCACAACAGCCAACCAATTTTAGCTGTTAAATATTGACTGACTCTGGTAGGATGCATGAGGTGAAAACCAAGTCATACTCTCTAAAACCAGACAAATATGTATGAGATTTTAAGAATTTCCTTCTAGTCCCAAACTATCAGCAAATCTAAAAAGGTGACAGAAAAAATAAGTCCTACAAATTCTAGAAATTCCCCTCATCCAGAGAAAAGCCACAGCTATGACCTTGCTTGGCTCGGGCGAACTCGTAAGAACAGAAAAGAAACACTCCTTCATCACTAGTGGCCAAAGAAAGTGCTTTGCCTTTGACATTATTTTTGTCCCTCCAAAAGGAGTGTCCGGTCATTTTTGTGGATCAGCAAGTTGGAATGTACTGAGCCCTCAGCGGCGCTGCCAGCAGCAGTGAGCTGGGTGCACCCAAAGGGTGCCTACGCCTGAGCAAAAACCCTCTTACCTCACCCATGAATAAACAGGGGAGGGCACCAGGGAAATGCGTGCGGACAGAAAGAGCAAAAGATAGGCAACTCCTTCCCTGCTTCAGTTATGACCTGTCCTTATCGTTCTCTGCATATTCAACGTCTTAACATAAGCTGTGGCTCATTTGGGAGTGAGGGCAGTGGCAACACGTAACAGGCTTGAGAGAGAGAAATGTTTCAGATGCACAAGTGCTCAGCCAGCTCATCATTTGCTCCGTATCTACAAACTGGTAACTGCTGGCAGTGATAAATCTGCAGGGATTTACAAAGTGTGGGACCACAATGAAGTTTTGAAAGGCAAACAAACCCTTCAGAGCTCAGGGATCACAAGCATCCCCATCAAAGTGCAGTAGCAACTTTGCACTGTTCCCTGAAAAACTGAAGTCCTTAAGGAGATAGGAAGGGGTACTCTGCTAGTTTGTATCTCATACTAGACTTTATAATTTAAATCTACCCCTCCGTTACATCTATAATATCTCCTTTCATTAATTTAATTTGTCTTTCTTGTCCATTTCACAATCCAGTTTTTAAAATCTGTATTAAATTTATCTTTTATCTTAAGGAAATTTAAAAAGTAAGAGCAGTGGGGAGTGTTGATTTAAATAAGTGGATGCTCATAAGAGAAACTTATCCCAGCTGAGATTTCAGTGGGTTTGGTTTTTTTTCTGTTTTCATTTTGCAATGAATTTCTAGCAACAAAGATTCTCTATCCAGTGAAAATTCTCTTTTAACAGAAAACAGCATCTTGAGGTTTCCTTTTTTTTTTTAATTAAACAAAACATGCAGCAAGTTGCAATTAAATTTCAGTTAACAAAATGCAAAAATACACCAAACCTCCATCTGCCAAAAATAAATAGTTTGAAAAGTAATTTCACATCTCTGACAATGATGACTGTGTTTATGACATATTTCTCGTGCCATATTCTGCTCTCCTATCACTGCCAGCTTGCGTCCAGTATTTAGAAGTAAAACAGAAACACATTGAACTTGCTGAACTAGATGTTGCCACACTGCAGCTCTAATGGGCTTAGTGACCACAACCTACGGGGGCCAGAACGTGTCAACAGCAAAAGGGCCAACCTCAATCACTGTCTGTGCTTTTACAAAGTTGTTACATGTTTAATTCTTTGCAGCTTAGTCCTCCTGCTGTTTTGGCCGCTCAAAACCAAGGCTCATATATTGCAGCAGCCTTCTCTACCTCATATAATGCCACAAAGGTCTCAGCAGGAGACCTTTCAGTGGAGCAGACAAGCCACAGGCTAGGGCAAACAGGGCATCACAACTTCCTAATAAGATGACTTATTAGATTGGGGGCTTGACACAGCTTTTATTTAACCACTTCTTTTCCCAGCCGCCAGAAAGACGACCTGTCTGCCTGGAGCACAGCAAGCGGGATGCGGGTTTGCAGCAAGCGCCGCCACATGTGTTCAATCCAGTCTATATGTAGAGCACGATTTCTGGTGCCATCTTCATCACTACACCAATACAAGAATTCTGCCCTTAATGTCGAATTTCCAGCCACATGATTTTTCATTATATTAACTTAGCGCTTTCCCACTGGATTGCTCACTGCCTATTGAGGACTTTGAGTGGGCTTGTGGAGGGCCGGCAGTGAGCGGGTTAAAGGACTGAGAAGGCAGGAGCAGTTTCCTGCCTGCACTTGCAATGGCCTAAGGCAGTGCCTGCTGTTCAGGAGTTAGAGAGTGCCTTGCCTTGTCCCAGGTGGCAGACAGGCAAACCATGTTATTAAGAAGCAGAGATCGCGAAACCTTGATCTTCAAAAAAGGCCCCTAATTAGTCCCTAGCATGAGAATAAATGGCATTCCACATCAGCAAGGATGAAAAAGGCTCCTTCAAATTTCATTAAGTAATCTCTGCTATTGACAGATTTTAGGATCATATTGGGAACTCTTGTTGTTTGAACAACTTTACCCAAGAACTCTTCTTTATTTATCACTTCTGTTTGATTTAAATAAGAAAAAAAAAAGTCTTAACAGTTTTACATGCTGCATCTTAAGGAAGTCATAAATGTCTTGACACAGAGCTCCATGCACTATGCTGCTGAGTCACTGCTGCCTCTGTGAGCGGCTCTTGGGTCCGCCAGAGTAGATGGAAATTCTTCCATCATCTTCAGTCCGCTCCAGCTCAGCCCATTGAAGAGTACTAGTCTGAAGCCATCCTTAACATTTCCCATAACCCTCTTCTTAATTCATTGTGAAAGTGACAGATTGAAGAATATGTGCTGAGTTTTCTCATATTTCTGAAGAGCTTTGATTTGGACTAGACTTGTTTTATGAAAAGAAAAAGTTTTTTTTTTTTTTAAATCTGTCTTTCAACTCATATACCACTTGTCCAATTTTGATTTATACACGTTCCCAGTAGAGAAGGCATCCTTGTCCAAATAATCTCAAAGTTCATAAGCTTCATACAATTTCATCATATAATTGTACAGTAGTTTTCAAGGACTCTTCCTCTCTCGAGGGCTTGGATCCATTCGATTTTATTCATCCCAATGGTATCTGCTTTTATCCCTAACTCAGATTAACAGTTCTGGCATTACAGCAATATGGAAAGTTCATCACATTCATGCAGTGATTCTACCACCAGCTGCAGATCCTTCTGAAGTTTACTGTATAATGAATTTTAAACATAAATAGCAAAAAAAATGGGATAAATAATTTCTTTGCCAGAATTGGAACAAAGTTAATAACTTTTTATACTGATATTTCTTGTGAACCTTTCAGTATTTAATTAAGTCACATAGTTTCTGGATCTTGCTTTTAAAGTATATTTTACTCATGTATTTACCATTTCTAAGCTTTATTGTAAGTAACTATAAATCATTGAAAAAGTAAAAAAAGAAAACTGGTACAATGTAGCTAAGAAGATATTGTCTAGCCTCTAAGAAATACACCCTAGAGTTGCTTATTCAAGATCAAGAGTTATCATTATGAGGGATACTTCATGTTATTATAAAAGAGAGATTTGGGTTTAGGATTTTGTAAATTAGGTTTGAGCTATTGATTTTCTGAAAGGATTAGTGCATTAAGAGCAGGGCAGGACACCTTTGCCTGGGTACACCTGAATGGTGTCAGACAGTTGCAGATCTCCCAGGTAACATTTCCTTAAGTGGAGTTTTTAAGAATGACTAAAATTTGTTCTCCTCCGAGCAGCGTGTTTACTTTCTGTGTTCAGTGTTCTCCAGATAATCTGCAGTGCCGCACTTACCGTCCGAATAGAGAAACTTCCTTTAGCGTTACTTTAACCTGTGGGCTTTATTGATTTGAGATGTAACAAATTGTATGCCAAAGCTTTGGTTATTTTAACTAGTTCTAAACAAGAGAGACTAACATCAGTTTTGACAACAAACAAAACCAGGTTTTGTTCTATTGGTTATGTTTAAAAGATTCCAATTTCAAACCAAACACAACTTGTGGTTATTCTGTCAGATATTTATATAGCCACTGGGGCGCCATAGTTATGCACCGCATACATCATTGTATTTTTAAAATGTACTTAATGAACATTTTTTCTTTTCTGGTAACTACTTCATTGCCTTAAATGAATGCATTCCAATAGAATTTGTAACAAATGAGCACTTTGTGTTTGCATTAATGCCAAACACGTTTAACAAATTTTTAACAAGGAACGCTGGCAAAAAGCCAAACTCCTAGAGGGACACTGAAGGAATGCTATAAATTTAAACTAGATTTTACCTTTTCACTCAGCTCAACAAGTGTCTTAGGTGTCTTTGGCATCTCAGCATTGAAAGTTTTCTACGTAGGTTGGATACAACTTTATGACTTAATTATTTCTCCTCTTGACCCTCCTCGCTAGAGATTTTCACATCGATATAACAGGCTTTAACAGGTTACTGTATTCTGTAGAAAGTGAGAGGTGAGTTTTCATTCTTGCCAGGAGGAAGTAGCAAGAACAGTATTTACTGTTGGGACTGTTATGACAGAGAAGTTCAAATAGCACATATCATGCCATTTTCATATCCTATATTAAGGGAACTACATAGTGGTGAGCACTCCAGCGGATCTGTGCTACCTAATATTGCTTCTTGTGCTGAGCTGCAAATATCTGGACTGTGATCATGTTTGCAACTGTACTTCAGGGGCAGGGGAAAAGCAGCCCACAGTGCTCCCACTGGTCCGAGCTCTGGGCTTGCACAAAAGCCACGAACAGATTTTTTTGGCAGAATCCAACATCTGGGGGGATTCTGCAGTTGTTAAGTTATGCCCACATGGTACGTGTCATTACAGACCTCAGGAACCACCTAGCCTGTAGTACATGTTGGTATTAAAAGTGTTACAAGTAGCTTCACAAACCACATGCTTGCTCTTTACTTGTAACTTAATATATTAATTTAATTTTTACTATGTTATTTCAGTTTTAATCAAATGCAGGAACTGAAAAATAATAATACTTAGCACTCATCCAAGACTATTAGGGCACACTACAAACATTAAGCCTTGCAAATTCCTGTGAGGAGCCTGATGTCGTCCCTGCTATAGCAAAGAGCAAGTTAGGCACAGAAAAATGACACAACTTTGTCCTTAATCACACAATAAGCTAGTGGCAGGGACAGAATTCAGAACAGCACCATGCCAGGGCTTTGTCTTGGTTAATTGTGTCATTCCTTTCATGGTTAGCACAGACAAAAGTAAAAACTGAGAATGCTTTTTATTTTTTCTTCATGTCATTTAGATTTTGTTGTTGCGAGAGTTCCAGGAGGTCACTTGACAAAGGCTTTGTGAGTTATAGCCTTATTTTTTAAATCCTACTTTTCAGTCCAGTTACTTGTTTCCAGAAAATGAAATACTGTCCCATCGTTTGTTGGTACTTTGAGCGCAGTAATGATAAATGTGTCTAGAGGAGGAAACTGAGGAATTCATCCTGACAGCTTTTTAAAAGATGTCATATTATAATGCAGATGCCTTGTCGTAGATTAAGGAGCAGAAATAACCCTAACAGGTTTTCATTAATGATATCCTTCTCTACTCACATTTGGTCAGATACCAATTCCCTGCAATAAAGTGGCTATTCCCTCTCCTTCTGACTCACTAATTACCATATCAGTTGTTGGCCTTTTATGTAGGTACCATGTGTAACAGGTTAGAAGAGGGCAATTTAAGCCTATGTGAATGGGTATCTGTTTTTGTACCTGGGTGCTTGTTGCAAACATTTGGAAAGCATATGGAGCATAATGGACATTAACCCAGATGTCAAAAATAGCCTGCATTTTACTACTGTTATTAAACAGTTTCCCCTTTAACCCCTTTGTGTTTACCTACCCTCTCCAGCTTGTTTCTGCAAATCACTGCTGAGAGGAAAGGATTGGAGGTAAAAAAGTAGTAATCAGGCAGGTGTCTTTATCCAAAGGAAAAACAATCTGAACAAATATTTGTGGGCTACTGCACTTTTATATCTTCACATCCTTCTGCTCTTTTCATTGACTGGTATCTAATGGAGTGTCAGAGGTGCCAAACTCATAAGACATTAATTTCAGCAGGAGCACTGCTGAATCTCAGGCCCAATGTTACGAAATTTTATTTCTGTTTTAGAAGTTCAGAGACTACTATACCAAGTACAGCATTGAAGAAACAAATATACTATACCAAGTACAGCATTGAAGAAACAAATATAAATTTAATTTACTCAGCCTGAGTTGGTATTTGACAGCAATATCCTTTTATATATTTATTTGACTGACTTGAGAAATACTTTGCATTTCCTACCTGTGGTGAACAAGTTTTTGTTATGCTTCCATACATACATGGTTTCCTGATGAATGGGTGGGTTGATTAAGAGGGTGGGGTTTATTCGGCAGTTTCATTCTACATTAAAACCCCAATGAAAATTTGGGGAGCAAGCTGGCGAGAGGTTGTATTTTGTGATTTGTTGCTGTTCCTCAGATTGGACACTTTATTCTGGGTTCTTATTTTTAAGAGCGTAAATGAGTGTTAATTGCAAGGGAATTTCAGCTTGTAAAATATCAAGTATATTGAAGATTTGCTGTGATTATGTTTTAGCGAACCTGTTAAAAAAATAGACATTTTTGTGCTACAGTTTCTGGAATGTACTCTTTTCATTAATTTATATGGGTGCTTCCTATGCCTATATATCTCTCTGAATGATGATTTAGAAATACTCAGCACACAAAAGAATGGGAGCTATGCACAGTTCACAAAACGTAATGCATGCTCTGACTTACAGTTTTCATAAAAAGTTTGCAAAGATTTTTATGTGCCAGAACTAGTAACATGATCTACTTTAGGAACTCCCTGGCTTTCCAGCTCTGCAGAAGTCATTTTTTCTCCATTCAAGGGCCAGATCCAAAACCTGTTAAAATCAGTGGGAACCTTTCCACATTTCAGTGGGCTTTGGATTAGTCCCTAAGTGTTTTAACCAGAAGAATTGTACCAACCTCCCATTGGAAAAGTAAAACTATTCATCTAAGTTTGTATTATATAAACCGTTATATGTACTTGCCACACAGACATGAACCTGAAAATAGGGATTTAAAATAATTTGCAAGTTTATTCTGTAAACAGTGTTTCACTTTACTGACAGCATAATTACTCTGCTGAACATTAGCTTCTGGAATTTAAAGGAATATTTTAGTCAACTAATTCTGTCTACAAAAGATAACAAATTTTCAGCTGTGTACAAAAGTGTGAGCATTCTGTGGCAATTTCATTTTAATAAAACTGGATATTTTGGAAACTTCTAAGGTTATGTAAATGCAAGGTCAATAATGGAGAATCCCATACATAACGCATTTCTATTTTTCTAGAAACAAAGTCAGTAGATAAATGAACAACTGCCCTGTAAAGGAATCATTTAATTCCTCCCACTCATCTGATATACAGATCTTGTGAATAAGACATTCACTGCTCTCTGTTCAAGAATACTGTGCCATTTTCTTGCAACAGAACTAGTGTAACAATAAAAATCATTCAGGCCTCGCTCTGTAGTCACTAACAGTCAGACATGGAGCCTCATCCAAAGCCCATGGAAAGCAGGAAGTCTCTTCCCTCTGACTGACTGGGGCTTACACCATTTACCTCTCATAGTCCCCTGGGTTTCAGCAATGCCAGCCAAGCCATGAAGAGCAAGTCATTGCTTCGTGACTGCATGGCTGAAAAAACTCATAACAGATTCTTATGTTTTAACTTTTATAAACCCGAGGTTCTTGTATCCATAAAACCTTTCTCCTCCACTGTTTTGTAAATTAAAGTGGACTTAAAGTGCTTAAAATGTAACAATAAAATGTTGCTTTCAGTACCTTCAGTTATGGAGAGTTGCTAGAGGTATTACATATTCCCACCTGCCATGGAACTGAGTGGAAATAAATGGATGATTCCTTTCATTTAAAAAAAAAAATGTTTAGCTTTACTAATAGCATTTCCACTTCAAAGCTACTGCACCTATAGATATGAGCAGAAAACGCACAGTTTACAGAATCACAAGCAGAATAGAATTTCACATCTTTGGAATTTGAAATCTTTCCCATTTAGGGGGAATCTTGTCATAAATATCAGCTGTTAAAATTAATTGCTACCTTATGAACATAGTAAGTGTCACAAATCAAATTTTAATCCTCACTTAATCTGTAGTCCCTAGAAAAGCAATATATCCACTGATGTCTATGAGAAGCTTGATGAGATGAGAACTAGGATGTTTTGTATGCTTCAATCATGTTACTAATTGGAATATTTTGTTCCCTTGTTATAGTTGTCAGAGGAACTAGTGAAAGAGGAAGATAAAAATGTAGCACTGGAAGGTAACGATGATAATCTATTGCATTGGATCTCCAAACATGACCGTGATATCCCGGAGAAGATCACAGATGCAGAAAATGAATGCCAAGGTTGATATCTGATTAAATACTGCATTAATTGGCATTTTCTCCATTATTTTTTGTAGTCTACTATGACATTAGATACTTTAGAAAATAATGAAGGAGACTCAAGCAGAAGTTAAAGAGCTTCATTTCTGTCTTTAATGGGTCTTGCAAGTTACTTTGTTTTCACAAAGAAACCATCTGTTCAGAATATTATTGTTTAATGAAGTTCAGTTAAACAGGTTATTTAACTAATTTTTGGTAAATTGATATTGATTTCAGTAAGTAATTCAGATTCTCTTAGGTGTGGTATCTGCATTTGCTGATTTTACCTAGTCTGTTCTAAAGTATCACTTCTATTGCACTAGATTATCAAAGAGGTATTAGTAAAATGCTATATAAGGGTGCTGGCATTAATCTTACCCCCAGTTAGATGTGGGCTTTTCCAAAAAATAAAAACCAAGACTTTACCCTCCTCTGTTTTCTTATATCTAAGATAAAGTTATAATAATAATTAAAAAAAAAACCCAAAACCAAAAAAAAACATTGATAGTCTAACCAGTATTAAGCTCTGGGCCAGGTTGGAAATGAAATCAATTTTTGGTACTAATAACTGATGACAAAGATTAGCTTTATGAAAATATGGTGTGTGTCTCTGACAATGCATAGGACATCTAATTTGAGCATAAATATAAGATTATCTACAAGATGTATCTATTCTTGGATGGTAAAAGCTTGAGGCGTATATAAATACGTATGTATGTATATATATGGACATATACACAAGGATGTATCAGCCTTTTACCATCCAAATGCATACAGGTTTTCAAAAATAAAAGCTGGGACTCTTTAAAAAAAAAAAAACAAAAATAAATATAAGATTGCTGGGAATACAGTGTATGCACGAGGTCTCCTGTAAATGAAGAACTGTTTGTTATTGTTTTCTATGCTGAAAACCAGTCCAACATAGATCCCAATGAATCTTAGATGTTAAAGAAGAAAATGCCAATGAACAAATAGCACTTAAAGGCTGTTTGTATCAACAAAATGTATCTAGTAAAATAAATTTAAAGCACATGTGAGGAAAAATAAAAATGTGAAGTCGTCATATTCAGTGAGAGAATATAACTGATAGTCAGACCTCTACCACTTCTCAAGGAGAGGATCCTTACGACTCTGTGAACATTTTCAGTCAGTCTGGCAGACATGTGCAAATGTTTGGATGTTTTACTGAGGCATCTTTGTGTCCATGGAAGAAATGCTTTCATGCTGATGGGAGTGGGAATAGAATATCTGCATTTTTAAAGGACAAACAATAAATTTAAGCATGGGTGGCCTTAATCCTTAGTAGTTTTTCTTTGCTGCTGTAAAAAAAGAGAAATCTAAAGGGATACTCCAAAAGTCTTGCACTGAATTTAAAAAAAAAAATATTTTTTTGAACCTGTGGTGCAATTAACCCTAAACATCCTACATGAGCCATACATAGTAACCCCTTTAAAATTATTGTCTAGAGAAGATATTTTATTTATTTGTACCATAATTCTTGGTGCAATCAAAGAGCAATTTATTTGAGCAGGAGTTCTGCTGGATGCTACTGTCTTCAGTAAATAGAGTAAAATGTATAGAATTAGTATAGCGTAGGTATTCCAAATTTCATTCATGTTTAAAAAGTTTGTCCTTTAACTATCAATGGCATTTTAGATCTTTGTTTTTGAAACAGCAAAGCTTTCGGGAGTATATTTAGCACATATGACAAATGTTGCACTTGGAAACTCAGACAACAAAAGTAGTTTCTCATGACAAATTTGTTGTCGCAGTAGGGGACAATCGTCTGTGTCTCTTACAATCAGGTCTTTACCTTAACTCTGCAACCGAATACTTGAAGTAGGAAATAAACTAGGGGGGAAATAGGGTCACAGATACAAAGCTGTATAGTTAGATATTTATATGTATGTGCCAATTTTGTCACAGCTATTATTTTAGGGGCATTTTTGCTCCACTCATGTTGGTATGAGTATTGAGCTAAACTTTTATCAGGGCTTACAAGTTAGGCCCTAAAGACGAAAATTTTGTCTAACATTGTTTTTTTCTTTCTTTCTTTCTTTCTTTTTTTTTTTCTTTTCATTTCATGTGATACTTTATGATGTTTGGAGAAAATCTTTTCATATACTAAAATAGAATCTCGGGGTTTACAATAAACACTGTGATGTTGGGAAATATTTTATTTGAGCAATGTTTGGTAGGTTTTTTTGCCCCTCTAAGTGTAAAGAAGCAAACCAACTTTTGGTTAACATTTACGATAAGGTTGTTATTTTGATGTGAGATCAGTCTTGTACTGCACATTCTTTCTTTCATTTAAATGTACAGTATGAATTTTGTATTTAATGAATTTTGTGTATCCAGTATGCACGTACCTGCAC
>JAAGAY010146396.1:3484-27958 GCA_011801015.1 Ardeotis arabs
AGGGCGGGCGGGAGGGAGCGGGGCGGCGATGGGGAGCGGCAGGGCGCGGGTGCCCGAGGCGCTGGCGGGCCGCGGCGGGGAGCGGCCGCTGCCCACCTTCGACGTGCCTTACTTCAAGTACATCGACGAGGAGGACGAGGAGGACGAGTGGAGCAGCCGGTCGCAGTCCTCCACCGAGGATGACTCCGGGGACTCTCTGCTTTCCGACAGATACGTGGTGGTGTCGGGGACGCCGGAGAAGATTTTGGAGCATCTCCTCAGCGACCTGCACCTGGAAGCCGCCCAGGACAAAGAGACCGGTAAGGGGCGAGCCCGGCTGGGCGGTGGCGGCCGGGAACGGGGGAGAGGTCCCGGTGGCGGGAGAGCGGGGCGGTCGCGGGGGTTGCTCCCGGGCATCCCCGGCCGACAGCGCGGGGAGGGAGCCGTGAGGGTGCGGGGCGGGGCTGCGGGCGCTCGGGGCTGCCGGAGCCGCTCTGGCTCGGGGGCAGCTTGAGCCCTTTTGACGTTTGGCTTTCGCCGCTGCCGGGGCAGGACCCGTCCGTCGTGCGGTACCCGCGTCTCGTCAAGCAGCGGCTGCCATGCCGTCGTTATTCTCTTCATCACAACACTTGCCGTGCCCTTCAGCCTCCTGGAGAAGTGCTCCTTGTGCCACCGCCCCAGGACGTTGGCACCTTTTGTGTTTTGTAAGAGCAGCTTATAAATGTCCTCGTAACAGCCCACAGCCTAATGCTGTACCTGTGTGTCTTCAGCCAGAGACTGGAATTTGTTCCAGCCTACAGCAGTTATTACATTGGTTGGGCTACTTGACATGCAGTTTAATTTTCGGCTGAATCTCTTGGCTCTGTGCACAGCTTGCTGTCACCAAGAGCTCCTGGGGTAGTTTATCAGAAGTGCCTGCAACCTGCGATTTGTAGATAGTTTTAATGAAGGCAACCAGGCTGGTGTGACTTTTGGAGGTCCCGAATACCGGAGAGCTGAGGAAGGCAGCTGGCTGTAAACGGAGCTGTGCCTTTTCATCGCTCCCAGTAGGGCTAAAACGCATACTCCTGCTGCCTGTATCTATCTCTCTCCACAAATGAGATTACTGAGAATAAACACACTTTAATCCTTTTAAGTGGCTGAAAATATAAATAACATCTGCGATTCCCAGAGGAACGCCAGGATTGGGTTCTCGGAACAAGTCATTAGTTTAATGTGGGACAATAGCCATATTCCTCATGCTGATGCGTGAATGCCCCGAAGAAACGTATAGAGTGTGTGCTGGTGATATTATTACGGTATTCCTAGCGCTGCTTTTGTCTGCCTAGACATTAATATTTAGTGCAGAGAGAGGCTGTGATTGTTTTCCTTCCACAGATGCCCTCAGACTAGTTCTGGTTGTCATTTACTTGAGCCAGCTCTCAGTGTAGGGAGGGTCCTTCGTTGGCCCTCTAAGGTCAAATATTAGATCCAGAATAAGTTTCCCCATTGATGTTTGTCGTATGCAGCTTGAGGGACGTTAGCTGCCCGTCTTTATAATCTGCTTCAGCCTTTTTTATGAGCTCGCAATCTTGCTGGAAAACAATGAGATTTTCACTAGTGTTCTATTTTGTTCACTAGCATTATATTTTAGTGTTTGTAAATACAAAGCACTCCTTAAGTAAAGCCTCACATTGTATACATCCTCACCTTTTCTTTCTTTCCTCTTTGCTCTCTCTCACTCCCATCACCAGGAGGTTGTTCCTAAGCCTGTTCTTTTTGTTATAGAGAGGGGCTGGTAGACTGCCCTCAAAAGAAATGCTAAACCACGACTTGCCCAGTTCTTAGCAGATGGTAATGTATTTAAAAGTCGATTGGCTTCCCCTCACCTCTTCTGCCTTATCCTAACTCCTTTTAGAAAGAAACAATTAGCTCTACCCTGTAGCCAGGGTTAACTGTATCTCAGGGACAGGATGAAGTAGCTGTGGCTTCAGTTTTTTTTGCCATCACAAAGAAGTGTGCTAAACCTTGCCCAGCGGCCCTCCGCTTCCTCAGGGGTAATTCATCCTATACTGTTTTCTTCTGACTTTGTTAATCTGGTAATAGAGAACTTTGTCAAAATAAAAGACCTCGGGATGTTCCATGTTTTATCCACCAGTGTTTTACGTGATGGATGCCCCTGTAATGGTTTTTATCAGTCTGTTTTGCAGACTCAGTGGCATTTGTCATGAGGAAGTATGGGATATCAGCTGTACGTATGTACATCTTTGTGTGTGCACCTGAAGGCATCCTTCCGCTGTTTGTGTGCTTATATTTGCTGTTCTTTGTATTTTTTGTAGTTCCAGTCTGGCTCATCTCAGAGGACGGTTGAGCTGCAGAGTCCCGCGGGCTTGTGTTTTAGCCGGCATAGCTTTGCAGAACATAAAAGGACAATGTTGTTGTACCCAGCTGCTGCTCCTGCTGTCGATTTGCCAGTTCCAGGATGACTTCCTCGGCCTCTTGTTTTCCCTGCAGTCCCCAACCCGGTTTGCTTATTTGTGTCTGTAAGGAACATGAGAAAGGGCTGTTCTTACATACGCTGGTGCACAGGGGGCTGTTGTTCTGTTTGACCCTTTGCGCTGCTTCCCAAGGAGGGATGCTCTGCATGTTTTCTTTTCCACCCTTCGTATAAAAGATCATAACTGCAATCCTCTGTGGTCATTAAAAAGAAAAAAAAAATCCACTATCTCCTGGGGCAAGTGTGGTCCTAGAGCACTGCTTTTTATAAACACTGACATGGCTGAATGATGCACTGTGTATTGCTCCCAGCCATCCTCCATTTTCTAGCCCAGGTCAGCAGGTGCCACTCACAGCTGGGAGAGTAAAGGGAAGCTTTTGTGCTAGGCTGGCATAAATTTAACTGGGGTCCAGCCCAGGCTCCCTTCAAAGCTGCTGCTAAACCTATAGTGAGATACCTTAAGCACCCTGCTGCGGCATCCACTTTTTTTAAAAAATAGGATGGAGACACCTTCTCTTACTTGACCTGAAGAAGTGTCCTGGTGTCTGTGATGTGGCCGAACACTGTGATGGCAACTGAGGACAATAAAGGGGTCATTGCAACGTGCACAGCTAGACTAATCTATTGCTCAGATGACTTCTGTAGGCAAGGATGTCTGGAAAGCCTTCAGTCTGCAAGGCTCTTTAGGCTTAGCTACTTAATAACAGTTTAATGACTGAGGGGTTTTTTTTTTGTGATGACTAAGTCAGAGTATCTGCGAGGTCTTGTGGCATCATCTTAAATCAGAGCTTGCTGGTAACAAAGTCTTGCCAGCCTTCTGTCTCAGAAGGATAAAGTTTTCAAAGTTTTAATCTCACTGATTTACTATGACCTGCAACGTACCAATCTCCAAGAAGGCTGTTCTTGTTTCCCCAGTGTGAAATGGCTGGAAATTTTAAATTCCTGTAGTGAAGAACTTTTCTGAGTCATCGCTAAGGTTGTTGGAATCACTGGGGGATGTCTGCTGAGTGTGTACTTGAGAGGGCAGTTTGAAGTTTTAAAAATTGACCAGAATGAGACACTTCAAATATGTCAATAGCTAGGCAGAAAATGCTGGGCTAATCCTCATCAAGGATGGGGATTTAAACAAGTAATCTCCAAGAGGCCAAATCTTAATGTCACAGTATTTTTAATCCCTCCCATTGACTACAACATTTCTTTCAGAATTGTTGTTCTCTTCTGCAAAACCTTTTATTTCTTGGGCATTAGCAGCTTTTCCTTTGCTGGATGTTATCCTGATCTAGTCTTTGGAGTATCTTATGACTGGTGTCTATCCAAACATACCATCTTGCCTCACAGTGATTGCATTCAACGTTTGGCAGCCTCTGGAATGACACAGTGATCATCACATCCACTGCTACTTCTCCAGGCCTGCCTGAATCCCTCAGACCATTTCCTTCAGGCCACGGGGCCACCTCTTAGGCAGCTTAAGCAAAGCATTCCTGAAACATTTTTTACAATGAGGGTGGTGGAACACTGGAACAGGCTGCCCAGAGAGGTGATGGATGCCCCATCCCTGGGAACATTCAAGGCCGGGTTGGACCAGGCTCTGAGCAACCTGATCTGGTTGGAGATGTCCCTGCTCCTTGCAGGGGGATTGGACTAAATGACCTTTGAAGATCCCTTCCAACCCAAACCTTTCTGTGATTCTGTGAAACAGAACATAATCTCCCCTCATCACATCTGATGACACTGCCTGTCTTTTAGCTCCCTACTGTGGGATTCATTTTAGGGAATGAGTAGGGAGATGGAGAGATTAATTTGTGAAGGTCTTTGAGGGCAAGAAGTAGTGGGAAATGGAGATCTGGAGGAAGGATGTAAATGAGGAATGATATGACTGGAGCAATGTGTGATGGTGTTAATCTTAACTGATGTATCTTTTTAATGAACTGAGTGAAAGAGATTGTGGCAAGGGGAAGGCATGATGCTTTTGTTAGGCTATTACAGAAGTTGGGATGGCAGCTGCTGAAAGCCTGGAGGAGGGTTAATGGAACAGAAAAGGAGGATGAATCCTCATCATGTAGCTAAAATTGATGCAGAAAGGTGTAGATATGGTCTGAATGTCTTGGGAATAGGAAAAGAAAGGAGTAATGACTTTTGTACCATGTTGTGTCACCTTGTCTGTGACTGTGGATGGTCCTTGTATTAGTGGGAACTCTCCCCTGTCATGCAGAAGGAGTTTTAACTTGGGGGTAATAACACAGCATCTAGGTGAGGCCCTCAGACCATGCCTCTTTGTCCTAGAAGTGCTATGTAAGTAAGGATTACTTTTGTTTAATCCATTCTGTTCCTGCACTTGCACCAATGACATTGCTTTGTTGTTGGGTAAGGGCACCCTCTGAGGAACTGTATGTGACCTTTTAGGAGAATGATACTGTCTTGCATGAGCTGATGTTAGTCGGCTGCTAAATGATGTTGTGAAAAAGCTTTCATTTTCTAGGTGTTTTCTTTTGTTTAATAATCCAGGAAAAAAAAATCTGATTACTTTTTTGTATTTTTTGTTGGTTTCTTAGCTATAAAGAATGTTGTTAGGACTCTTGCTCACTGTGTGTTATTACTGATGAGTAAAAGATGTTAAAAAAACCCATACTCCTGTGACTGCCACACAATCAACGAGAATGTATGTGATGCATGTGGACTGATGTTAAGGAGAATGAATATTTGCCCAACACTTTGTGAACCTATCTTCCAGCTTTTAGGGTGAAGAGAATAAATACCTGCTAGCTATTCCTCTTACCAGTCTGTTATAATGACGTGTTGTCTGTCAAATTTTGAGGGATTTTGTAAACTTTTCCCCAAAGTCTTAGGAAAACTTGGTGAACCGAGTGGGCTAAATGCATATTTCTGCCATGCCCATAGGAGAGGAATAAGAGTTTAGCAGCGTGTGTGGAGCAACATCCGCGTAAGAATAGCAGAAAAGCTAAAATAATAACTAATCTCAGCATTCAGTGTGAGAGAACCTGGGGGTTTCTCGCACAGGACCATTGCTTCATGTAGCATGAGTCTAAGCTGCCTCAAATTGGAGTGTCAGTAGAACTAGGTTTAGAATAAATCAATAAAATGAATAGTAACAAATCACCAGGATCAGATGTTACTCCCCAAAGACTTCTAAAGGAACTCGGATATGAAATCGCTGAACTCCTAACAGTGGTGTGTAATCTATCATATAAATCAGCTTCGGTGGCAGAGGAAGGTGGAAAATGTGATGCCAATTAAAAGAAATGGTTCTATTTGAGGAACATCTAAGCAATAAGGTTGTCATTTTACCAATACATTATTCCAGCATAAACTGGCGCTGCAGTCAAAAGAGGCAGCTCAGCCTTCCCCAGCCACTCACTCCTGCCACTGCACTGGTCCCTCTGTGCCTCTACAGCCTGTCACAGGATTCTATAGTGGGGTTGAGTAGGGAGCTGCTCCCAGTTTATACTAACCAAGGAAATATTGAATTATTAGTTTTAATCTGTCAGTGGTACGAAGTTTGCCCCTGACAGAGGGAGAGGGTGGCAGGGAGTGGGAGATGCGCAGGTAAGGAGAGCAGGAGAGAGGGATTGGTACCTCTAGCAGCTGGACTTGCTGGCAGGAGTTTGATTAGATGCAAAACTGCAGCATAAAGTTATGACTTTGTTTTGGGAAAATAGGTGGCATTGCAGTAAAAGTAGAAGGTAGAAATGCACGCAGAAATATCATACTGAGGGAAGGGAAATGTTTGTTGGTTTTTTTTGTTTTTTTTTTTCTCAGAGAGAAGTGAGATCTTGTGTATCCTGTAGAGCTGTTAAAGATCTGAAGGAGTATGGGGGTATATATCTGGCCTGCCTATATCTTATATTTGTATTTCCAGAATGCTTTTAATAAAGTCCATTGCCAAAAATCCTTAAAGAAATTTAACGATCCTTTTGGTAAGGGAGAAGGTGCTTTTCAGGACTGATGGTGGCTTGAAAGAGAGAAAATTAAAGGTAAGAGTAAGTTGTCAGTGTTTAAAATCGAGACAAGTCACCACTGAAGACTGAGTACTGCTAAATGTGAGATGAAAACTGAGGTAACAATGTGCTGATAAAATTAAATGATTGAGAGTCTCATGGTAAATGAAACCATGGTTTCACCTTTGGTGGCTATGCAAGGTTATTTTCTTGTCCACCCTACTATTCCCACCACTGACTGCCTGTTTGAGCTGTCATGTTGTCCTGTCGTCATATGGACAAACTTTGCTTAGGTGTCTCTGCAGGGTGAGTTAGATCAGGAAGCTGATCCAACTCAAAAATAGCCTCATGAAAGTAGTAAGAGCGGGGCAGTGTAAGACTGGGAAAATGATTTGGGAGTGGGCCCCCTCAAACCAGCCCTGTGGCTGAAGAAAGATGAAAGGAATAAAAATCTGTGTGACTGCATGATAAAATTGCAGATGAGATCCAAATTTGAAAAATGCAAAGTAATGAATTTTCTGCTATGGAGAAAAGGAAATCCTTATTATACATATTCAGTGGAGGTGCTGAATTGGCTATTACCATGCGGAAAATAGGTCTTTGGAGATAGTGTGGATAGTTCTTAGAAATTTTTGATCAGCATTGATCAAAAAGGCAAGCAGTATTTGGGACAATGAAGAAAGGAGACGAGCAAGAACTGTAGTCACACCATTGTGTAAATGTGCAATATGGTATGTATAACATGGTTCCTTCTTCTGCCCCAGCTTAGAAAGGTTGTAAATGAACTAAAAAAAGCTTGAAAAGGGCAGCAAGGGTGATTAGAACTATAGATTAAATAAATCTAAGAATAAATAGTCTAGATCTGGTCAGCATAAAAAAGCAATTTCTGTAAAGGGGGCATGTGTTGTGGTCTGCAAGACTATGAATTGTGTGAGGAAGGTGAGTATGGAAAGATTATTCATTGTTTCTCATAGTATAGGAAGTGCTCTGTAACACAGTGAGATTATTTGGTTTATAACTAATAAATAGTAGGGTTTTTTTGTTTAAATTATGCATAGTTTAACTGTGAAACTCATTGTTTTGAGGATTTTGTGGAAGCTAATGTTTGGAAGGGTTTGAAAACAAATTAGGCAAAATCCTAGCAGAATCATCACTGCAGTGATGTTGATACAACTTCCAATCTGGAAAGTCTACATTGTCAGTTGCTGGAAGCTGAGAGGGTGTATCAGAGAAATATAATGGTATTTCTCTTTTTCTTAGTTTTTTTTTCTTCCCCTAGACATCATCTGTTTGCCTCTGCCTAGACCTGGTTCTGTTTTATGGGGATCTTTGATCTGACCCAGCACATCGCGTGCTGCATGTTGCAGTTTGTAAGCAGTTGAAGAGAATGTAAGGTTGTTCTAAGGTACTAGTTCCTTCAGCTGGACAACTGAGCGAGTTATCAGTTCAGTTGGCATCGGAGAGTGAACATTTTTCTGCTGAATGGCTTTGCAAACGCCATGGTGGGGCCTGGAGCTGGGACGAGAGAGGCGGGAGCCCTGAGGATAGTATGAGGTTTGGGCCAAGGCTGTTGGCAGCGACACTGGCTTCTGCTCAAGTGGGAAGACCTGACATCCTCCAGTTGTGCTCCTATTTGTTACCATGTGACCCTTTCCCCTCTGATATACTTTCTTTGACCTTGTGCCAAGTAGATCTAAGTATCTTAGATGTTTGTTTGGTTTTTTTCCTTTGGTAGGATTATTTTCTGTTGCATTAGTGGGCTGAATCAGCTTGCAGGAGTGCCGTGTCTGGGATTCACTGCAGACAGCATGTCACACGCTGCGGTGCCTAAGCTAATAGGAAGTGCCAGCGAGGGGAATGTGTCTAAGATGCTGTCTCCTGGCAGGAGCTCAGACAGTTATTTCTGGGAAATCAGGACTCAGAGCCTGAAAAAGGATTTTTTTTTTTTTTGCACTTGGACACTAAACTTTGCTTAGGGCAAATTTCTGGAAAGACAGAGTCCTGGGATGTTGCTCCAGGATTGTTTCACCATTATATCCAATGGCTGGGAAACTAGGGGCAGCATGAGGAATGATGAACATCCTGAGTGATGAGGGCTCTGTCGTCATGATCAGGACTCTGTAGATACCGATGGTATTTTTTCAGTTCACCACCACAAATAGTTTTTGTGATGTAAGCACGTCTAGCATAGTAGAGCCTTTCAAGGAGGGAAAGGAACCAAAGTAGCCATCAGGGAAACACATTATTTCAGTGTGCCCAGGACTATCTAGGCACTTCTGGGCACCTTAGGCATCTAAACAAATTTTTTTGTGTCCTATGCAAGAATAGCCTGGGACAATGGTAGGACATCAAGTGTTTAATATATTTTGTGTTTGAGTTAAATTTGCAGAAGAAAAAGCTACCCACTGTACATGATTAGTCAATGATATCATTGTATTCTTAGTTCCTTAGTCTTTTCTCTGTAATTCTGTCGTTCATTATAGCTAGTTGTCACCTTTTGCTATGTGAGAAAGTGATAAGGAGCTGTCATGACAGCCTAGTTAAAACCATTTATTATGAAGATGTGCATTGTAGACAATATGAGGGGTTTTGATGATCTTGGTTCTTTAAGCAGAAAGGAATTGGGAAGTGCAGGTCTAGTAGGAGAACTTTTTTAGGGGTGAAGATCAATAATTTTCTTTTGACAGAGTGAAAAAGACTTTAATATATATTTTTTTTTAAAGTCATAAAGGGCAGAATGTGTTAATTTCTTGTGCTGCAAACTAGACTTTGTTGATACAAACATTTTGATGAGGTACCTGGGAGACAAGTTGCTTGGAAAGCCAATGTGACCTTAAAGAGTTTTAATCAGTTATTTGTAAAATCACTTTCACCCTAATGACATTTGAGGTCTAGGTGATATGAATTATCAAACCAATGCAGTAAGTTTTTCAAATATAGGAAAGGATATATGGTCATAGGTATCTCTACATTAACAGATGCATTAAGTATCTGAGATTATAAAGAGGTATGTTTGTATAGTTGAGAAATATTTCTGTAGAACTTTTTTTCAGAGTGGTACTTGTGATAATTGCTGATTGTTTGATAGTGTTAATCTGAGAAGTGAGTCTGGAAGTGATAAAAAATACTTGCAAGGTTTTACTTTATTTAAAAAGCTTGTATTTTAGTGATAAAAAGAGTAGTAGAGGTTGCGTCTTAGTTTCTACCCTAGTGTGAGTCCTTTCCCAGTCGCTTGAGTGTGGCTGGTCAGCATCAAATCTAGCACAAATAACTAGCACAAAAATCCCAGGTGAGAAGGCTGGGACTGAAGGCCATAAAGGCAAAAAGGAAACCTGAGTCACTGCACAGTGGTGATGCTGAAGAGATCTCTCAACAATGGAGATGTCGTCTTAGAAGTATGCCAATCACTTGGGTTGATTCCCTGTCTAGCTTAAATGCTACACTGAAGGTTGGGTCAGTTTCATGGCTGGAGGTCTGGAGATGAAGCAGGCCAGATCCTTTCTGTTGCAACTAATGTCATACTGGTTCTAGTGCTGTAAGAATGCCAAAGGCAAAGGAAGTCAACACTGGCAAAAAGTCATAGTCAGATTCTGAAATGAGTCTAAACTGTGGTAACTCTGATTGGCTTCTGTCTACTGGAGATCCATTCCCAGTAGATGGTGGGATTTGCAGCAGCAGCAGTGGGATCAAACCACCAAATGTGAAATGTATGAAGGGAGAGGACAGCCCTTACTGTGAAAGTGACACAACTTTCTAGACCCTCTCAGGTCGCAGATCCAGCTCTGTCTTCATGTTATTACAGAATGTAGCTCATTGAAGCTGAACAATTATAAAACACATACAGTTACCTCAAGGCTGCTGTTTCTAGTAGAGGAAAAGTGAGACCTGATTTGTAAGAGAGTAGCAGAAGAAGAATAGCAATGGATGGTGTGTGGGTTGGCAGGTCAGTTGTGAAGGTAGAACTGGAAATGGAAAACTAAAATATCAGTATTGCTGCTTCTTGTGAAATGTCTGCACATCCTGTTCCTTCAGCAGGAACCACAGACCATGCAGTCCTTCAGGAACCCCAACCATGGGGCTCTTCAGCATAGGTCTCCCAAGTTTCCTGGGTATTTACTTGTCCTCACCACTTAGTGTTGTTCTGGTTTCCATCCTTCTTAAGGCTTTTTACTGTCAAACCCTGACCTGCAGACTATTGAAAAAGTGGATACTGTCTTCAGTACTTTCTTTTTGTGTTCCTTTTCCATAACACAGAGATTTACCACTTGCTGCCATAAGTAGGGGTGTTTGTCCATTTATGACTCCTGTGTTGCTATTTGCACTTAGTGAGACGGCTGTTAAATGGAAAACTTGTTCTCAGAATACAGCAGAGCACTCCTGACTCTCTGTAATGTTAGAAAATTCATATATGGTGCTCTGAAAGATTTTTTTTTTTTAAAAACACTTTCATGGAGTGGGGAAGTTTTTATGTAAGAATGCTGAAGATGTAAAACTGTGTTTGACATACTTGCTGCATCTTTGGCTCCAAGAATACAGTTCACACACTGTCTTCGAGGTTTGAATGCCAGTGTTTCCAGTGCTCAAAGCTGCTATAATACAATGATTTTTTTGTGAGATTAACATTTCTTTGAGGAATATAAAGAGTGCGTTCATTCCTCGCCCACAGAGTGGAAGGATGGATTCACTGAAGACCTGTGCTTTGAGGTTGTGTATTAAGAACCTGAAAGAAATCTGTTCTTCAAAGCTGCTTTTTTCCCCTTGTGAACTAAATTTACTCTCATGCTGTTAATTCCTCCTTCCCCCGCAATCCTTCTTAACATGCCCTGAGTTCAAACGGTTTCACGGTATTATGGAAGTAGCAGCCTCGGTCTTTTTGTGAGCAGGAGCAGGACTGATTTTGGCTATAGCCAAACTACAATTATCGTTACTTTACTAAGTTCCCTGTCATGCTGCCTGTTACTACTGTTAGGTGATGTTTTATAGTATAGTGTGCTAATGCAGTTGTTTTCTTTCCCACCTTACCATTTTCTGTAAACTCTGTGCTCAGGTGGGCACCCGGGGAAATTAAGAACAAAAAGCCACAACCCAAGACCTATTTGTGAACTATTAATTGGAATAGATTTCTGCCTATTTCCCAGTGCGTAGTGCCTGATGTGGCTTTTTGCAGGCTTTTTTTGAGACGTCCCTTAATAGCTGCCAACCCTGAGCTGCATTACGGTACCGAACGCCTCTGCTTGCTGTGTAGCTGAATAAATGCAATTACTTGAGAAAGCCTGTCTGTGGCATTGGCAAACTGATGCCAACACGCTCCAGATTATCAAGTGCAGTGGAGCTCGACTCTGCCTTGCCCTAATGCTGGCTGCTGCCTCCTTTACCATATGCAAGGAAAAAAAGAGGGGAAAGAGCAGCTGTGACCGCAGCTACTGAAGGCCAGATGTGCAGTGTGCTGGACGAGATTGGCAAGGGATTCTGCTGTGGTTTGTGTTATCTTGCTGGGTTTTGATTTTAGTGAACAAGTTGTAAGATTGGCTTTTGGATGTAGGAATAAATAGTAGTAGTAGGGATACTTTTGTGAGAGCAGAAGGCTGTCTAAAAAGGATATAATGGAGCAGAATGCGCTTGGAAAAATTCAGAAGCTTTGTGCATTAACTGCAATTGGTAAGCTCATAACGTAGGCTTTAAATTGCTGTTGCTTTTTTAGAAGGAGAGGCTTGATCCCATTTGGTATCAGTTGGGGTATATAACACCTTTTAGGAGGGTCTATGTGGTTGGCATTGGAGACAATCCTTTTTTTTTTTTTTTTTTTAAAGTCAATTTTGATCCTTTCAGGGATTGAAATAGGAATAGATTTACACCACTTTGACAGCTAAAGGTTTCTCGTGAGATGTCAGTTACCCTCACAGAGTGTAGCTGATTCTGGCAGAAAGAGCTTTTTGGAATAGCATCAGTTACTGCAATAAAGTAAATTGCTTATCCCATCTTTTAGACAAGGTGAAAAATACTGATGTGGCAGCAGCTCACATCACCGTCTCCTGAGCCAAGCTGAGATCATGAGATGACCTTGTCTCAGTTCAGAAACGCTTGTGAGATCCTTCCGAAACCAAATCAGTACTCTATCTGAAGTGAAAATGTGATGGCTTGTTTTCAAGGACACTGAGTGCAAAAAAATTCTGAGGTGTGAGGACAGGGAAAATAGACCAACGTAAATAAAGTGACAGTGTTGATGGATCTAATTTTAATGGAAGCTAATAATAAAAAACTTAGGCTTTCTTGTGACAGCATTTGGAATGAATTGTGATTTTATTCCTTTGCTTGAACTTGAGTTTTGATGGAGGTATAAATTGCCAGAATCAGAGATGTAATCATGGGGAAATCATGGTGTCTGACCTGGGACTGCTAGAGGCCTTTATACCTCACCTTCTCTTGCTTTTCAATTTCTTTCCTTTTTTTTTCTGCACCCTGCATCCCCCTCCTGCTGTTCTTCCTCCTCCTCCTCCTGCCCACAAGGCTCTGCCCATTCCCCAAGCAGCCTTGCTTTAACCCTCCCCACCCCCGTTTCTTAGGATTTAGGGCTTGTTGATCTCTCTCTAGGAACCACTGCAGCTAAAACCAGAAAGCCAGATACTGGTTTTGTTCTTCCCCAGTGGTGAATTCAGAGTGCTGGCACCAGTACAATAATGAAACCATTGTTGGGTTTCATTCCCTGCCCGGATTGGAGCCTTGTTCATGGGATTTTGTTTGTTGTTGCTGTTAGTACATCACAAGGGATGCACAGCCACAAGCTGGAAGTGGCAAGCAAACAAACAACAGTGAAAAACAACCACAAACAAATAGCATTTGTCAGATCCCTGTTGTCAAGGGGTTTGCATTCAAAGTCTTAAAGCAGCAGTGAGTGATATTTTGCACGCCTCAAAGCACGGAAACCACCAGTAATGGCCAAATGCAAATATTTAGCCTACGAAGGTGACTACAGCATCTCCTCATGCATCTGGATTGCTGTCTGTAGAGGTAACTGTAACGGATGGCTGGAAAGTTGCCATCCTGATATGCGCCAGCAAGCAGCGGCAGGAAGGCAACAACTGGATGATTTAAAAATTCAGCACATGCACCTGCCCCACATCCCGGCAGGTGAAATGCCTCCTCACCTCCACCTTCAGCTGCAGGGGGAGGAACAAAGAGGCTGTGTAGGGGACACTGTGTAATTCTTAGGACGGGCAAAGAGCCGCAGGCCTCAGGCCTGCTTGAGCCCAGCCTGACTGCAAGGAAGCAGCCCTGGCCGTGCTGCGGGCTCCTCGCTGTCCCCTCCCCTCTGACCCAGAGGAAAGGTGTGTCCCCAGCATGGCCTGGGGTGCAAAGGGATGGAATGCTGTCTGCTTACTCCTTGTGACAGCGATGTCCGTCTCTTGGGCCACAAACAGCTTGCCAACACTTTGAAGATGGCGTCTGTGCTGGGGCTGCCTGCGCGGCCCAGGGGCTGCTCGGTGGGCAGGGAGCCCTTCCTCAGGGCAGTGTGAGACCATGGGGAGACATTGCCATCATGGCCCACTGCCCCCTGCCCCTTACCCCTCTGAGGTTTGCTGTGAGCTGAAGCCCCAAAGCACACACATGGAGATTTTGGGATGTGGGTCCTCGGTCAGGAAACCTGGGCACACTGGGAAGCTAAGGGGAGGGTCTCCACCAGCTGAAGATGGTCTTCTCCCGTGTGTTCCCCAGACCTTCAGCACTCTCCCAAATGTTTCTCTTCCATTGCAAAGCAGCAAGAAAGCATTTTTCTGAGATCTGTCTCAGTGAGGTGTCTCTGGGTTGAGGCAAATTGTGTTACAGTCTCCAGTGTGATGGCCCATCTCTCTAGGCAAAAGTTTGGCACATCTTAGGAGCTGCTTGTGGAGCTTATGTAAATATTTTGAATAGGCTTTTTTTTTTTCTTCCCTCTTTGATGTGTGCATACATATTCTGTTAGTATTCATGAGAATCTGAGTGAGGGTGTTGATGTTCAGATGGGCCATGGGGCATTTCATTTAATGTCTCAGTTTAAAGGACTGGAAACTTGTTCAGGGATCCAGGTTAGTAAGATGCAATTTGGGAAATTACAGCTATGTTCCTGGTTACAAAGGATGATAAATCTTTAATAACAATTTTCTAAAAGTGTCTGAAAAACACAAAAATGCCACCAGCTTTGGAGGAAACTGCTGTATTGCGTATTCTTGACAAATGGAGCGAATTTAGATCCTCCTAGAGGGTATGGTCATGTAGGTCTGGGATGACGGAGTTTACAGCAAAGGGCAGGAGCAGTTGCCCAAAGTGCTGTTATTCGTATCATTAGAAAGGGTGTCAACTCCTCTTCTGAACCCCTGTGACTTAGGGGAGTCTTGAGTGTGAATCAGGGCAGAGAGACTGGGAAAGTCTGTCATTAGACTGCATACAAGCTGCGTTGAGATCAATGTTTGTCAGGATATTGTGTTCCCTACTGCAGAGAATGGCAGCTCTGTATGATCAATGTCCAAATGGAACAACAACAAAAAAGGCAGCTTTTGTATTTATCTTAAAATAATTAGATGTTTTTAATAGTTTTTGCACACTTTCATTTTGAATGGGAAGTGAATACACCACTTCCCCTGCTAATCTGTGAATCCAGAGGTTCACAGTGTTTGACTTGACTATTCATGATTTATTTACTTTTTAAAATTCAGACATAGGCATGTGTGTGATGATTTATTCCTCCTTGTAATTGGATACAGTGATTAAATGAGCTTGCATATTATACTTCATTGTCCTTCTGGGATGTGGGCAGCCGTGTCTTTAAAATAGTAGCTCCTAGTGGAATTAATTCCAGCTCCTGTATATTTACTGTAATCGGTGATGTGTTTCTAAAAATGTATTTGGAAAATTGCTTTTAAATATATGTTCTTACATAGGAAGTATTTAGGTAGCTGAAGAGTTGTATGTAATCCTCAGAGTATTCCTTTAAGAGAAAGCATTGCCACCTTCTCTGACAGGCAGTCTTTAGTAAAAATAAATACATGCTCTCAATTTTGTAACCTGAAAGAAGCTTTTGGTAGTGTTACACTTAGCAGAAGTGTCTACCAAGCTACAGCCATAGACACGTGATTGCAATCTGTTTAAGGAGTCTGTCCTCACGTAATTGATGATTTTCCATAGACTAGCCAGGAATGGTGTAGAAAGGATACTGCTTCTTAGTGTGGGGGGGGGGGAAGATAGTTTTATAATTGGCCTTAATGAGTAACTGAATAAGCAAAGCAGTTTAGTGAAAAAACCTTATTTGTGGAAAGATGGTGAGTTATCATTTTACATCTATAGAGGCATTCAGAAGCCACAGTGTCTGTGGCTGGTGCTGTGCAAACACAAAGTAAGAGACAGCCCTGGGAATTTATGGGGTCCACTAAGAGAAGACCAAGCAGCCTGGTGCAGCAGAGAGATGGGAGCAGCAGTGATAGGAAGCCTTGTTAGAGAAACTGAGTATGGAAACAGTTTGCAGAATTTTAAATAAGGAGGCTATCTCTGTGATGCTAGTAGTCTCAGTATTTGAGATTGTATCTTTTAATCAAAAAACTCCAATCCTACTAGCAGCAGCTTGAGGGACTATCACTTAATCTCTTTTAGTTGAGTTATTTTATGTCTACAAACGTAACTGTGCTTACATGGCAGCCTTTACTTTAATGAGACAAGAATTTGATGCTCTCTTTCTTCTAGAGATGCACTTACCCTCATTACATATAGAAACGTGGTGTCTTTGAGAATTTGATGCCCTGTCTCATATTTGTTTGAAATTTGTCAACAGATTCAAAGGTTACAGGGGTAAGGGAGAGCAAGACTGCCAGATAGCTGGACAGACAGTTCAGCTGCAGAGGCGTTTTTCCTTTAGGGAACAAGAAAGAAGAAGAAATCCTGAAGGAAAGGAGAAAGTATGTTGCTGTTAGCATATTTAATTTGAAAAGGGTTTGGAAATATCATAGGGAAGGGTGATTTGCAGTGGGATCACCATCTGAATCTCACGTTTTGTACTGTCTGCATGGGACCGCAAAGAGATGAGCAGAACCCAAGTGAGGACGCTGGGTTTGTACTCTCAGCTTTGGCAGGTACCTCCTGCCTCTGCTGAGACTGTGTCTGCCTTCCTTTCTCTGTACACTGGAAAAATAAAGCACATTTTATAAAAACCGTGCTGGCGCTTATGGCCAAGAAGAGCTATAGAAATGAAAGATGGCAGCAAGCGCTAGTCACGGCCAGATGTTGTTATGTATAGTGGTGAAGCATGGTCCTGGGACAGATGAGCCAAGAGGCTCAGTTTAATACAGTATCGTATCTGTTACTGCAGTTTGTGATTTTTACCTTCATCCTAAACACTGCATTCGTATATGCTTGTGCAGAAAGGTACGGTTTACATCTTGGCCAAGGAGATTAATCTGTGCCCTGTGGAAGTCCAAGGAACAGCTGACAGTGTTGATGAAGGGGTAAAAACTGAACAAACCATTTCTACAAGACACAGTATGCATCCCTTCATTAGATGCTTTCCGATTAGTGCATGGAAGATAAGGCTTGGAAAAGAAAGATGCCCAGGAAGAAAGCTGGGCTATACCAGTCCCGGATTATATGTATTCAGGGAGTTGTGCTCTGGATGTATTTTATGTGCCTAAATCAATAAATAGCACTAAAAATCTGAAATAGTGGCAAAAGTGAATATACACCTTTAGAAAATTACCCCACATTGGGCTTTCATCCAGTAATTGCTTAATATCCCCGCTTTATTTAACTGAAATAAAGAAGGCCATCAAATAAAATCCCTGAGTACAGCTGAATAACAGATCTAATGCTGAGCTCCCCGATGAGTGAAAGTAGTTTGAAAATTATCAAAATAAAGATGTTCTTAAAAGCATAATGTTGAACTACTGTGTATTGCTAGCAGCTGAAGGTCTTTGCACAAGAACACAGTTCTGCTGCCACAGGGAATTACACCCGTGCAGGTATTTTAATACTCACAAGCAGCTGAACTCCAGATAATGTCTGTTCCTTGTGTCTTACCACTGTATGATCTTTAAATCATGCAAGCAAGAATCTTTATTATTTCTTTAATTCTGCTGTCAGTACAGGGTTGTACTGACAAACCCAATAGTTTGAAGCTGTTAGATGTTATTAATACATACACAGATGATGTACAAGGCATTTTTTTATTACTGTCTTCCATTATAGTTGTAATATTAAGGAGAAAAGCTATCTTTAATTACCTGTTAGCCTGTCATTGAAATGATTTGGGTGTCTCGGTGTAGCAAATATAATTTCAGGTTTATGATTTAAGGACATATATCATGTAAGTCTACAATTAATGTAACATTATGTTTTAACGCCACCACCATGAAAGACATCGGGTTTCTTTTGTAACCCATTCGCCACAAAAAGGAAGCAGCTGCCATATGAGTGCTCTGATGCTTGTTGTTCTGGTGTTATGCTGTGAAGCCGTGCTTTACTGCCCCAGGGAGTGGGGAGGAAGGCAGATGTGAGAAATATAAGATGCAAGTATGGCCCTGTTTGGTTTTTGGTTTTTTTTGGGGGTATCACGTCACTCCTGCGATCCACCTCCCAGTAGAAGGAGGTCTCTGCTGTGCATTGTGGGTGTTTAGATATTGCGTAAGTTATTTCAGAGGTATCTGAGCAGTCTGTGGCCATCAACCTAAGCTGTTGTACACCCTGGTGCAATAAGCTGGAAGTAGCATCCTTCAGCACTGCAGTGAGATTGCAGGATGCTGATGCCTGCTGGGTCTTCTGTGGGGTTTGCAAGATGTATCCCCTCCTCCTTGTCCCCAGCCCAGCAGAGCTGGTAACACATCGCAGCCACGCATCGCCTTTACTGAGCCTTTCCCCCTTGTTTGTCAGAAGATGTTGGCAAGTGAGTTGCTGCTTTTGAGGTTACATAACAGAGGGCCACAGGTGCAAGACCCTGACCTAGTCTGTGTGACCCAGTACGCCAGAACTGTCCCACCACTTGACCCAATTGCTCTTTCACGTGCTGGAAGAAGTGAGTGGTCTGTACATTAGTCTAGTGCATGTTATTGCCATCTTGTTCAGAGATTTGGACTAACTCCAACAGTTCCTGCTCAGATGAAAATGCTGTCGTTCCCTTTGTAGGCAGTTCTGCCAAATCTACAGAAACCAGGAGTGTTTTGCTGGTGGAGGCTTTGTCGTGCTAGGCTTCCCTGAAGAGACGCTGTGATGTGTACTGCACATGCTCCGGTGCCACATGTTGGGGAGCTTGCACTGCTTAGCATATTTATGATAATTTGGCTCCCAGGGGCAAACGAGATTCTTCTTCTATCTCCTTCCCTGGGCTGAAGCACAAAGAAGTTTCCCCTTGCTGCTTTGTAGGGGGAAAATAATAGATCAAAGCTTCTCGCTAAACACTTTTAAAAATACACAGTGCGGTTCTGTACATTCTGTTCCCTCAAGGGCCCTGTCCCTCTGGTTGGTATGGAAAGCAGTTAGCAGCAGGTGATGGGGATAACGCTACACACGAAAGTCTAGGCATTGCACCTGACCTGCAGAGCTTTAGGTGTGGCCTTGCCACATGTAGTTTGATGTTCCCTTTATCCTTATTATGTACCAGTATGGAATGTATTCTGGTTGCTATACTATAGTCCTTGTAATTTGCTGGACTGGATATTGTCCAAGTACAGTGGATTTTGGGAGCCTGTCATTAGGTTACTGAAGTTAAAACTTTTGGGGCTAATAGTCTTAATTATTATGTATTTGAAAATACTGCCAATTAAGATTGGTTTTTATATATGTAGATGTTATTTTGCAGTTCTAAAAGAAAATTTGGGTTCATAGCCTCAGAAATGTCACTGAAAAGTTGGCCCTATCTGATGTTGAAGACCCAAAAATTCAGAACTCACTGTCTTTTTTTCAGGATGTGATGATATTTTTATATTTATATATAATATTAGATCTGAAGATTACTGTTTCCTAGGAGTCGATTTTCCAATTCAACAATGAGAAAGACATGCTGAACTTTGAAACTTGGCTCTTCTTCAATGCAATACGAGCACTGGACAGCGAAGATGAAAAGAATGAAGATTAAGTACATCTTCCCTTATGTTATTAACTTTCTGAAAGTCTAGTCTAATTTTAGAGTTCCCTTTTAGAGTCAAATGTGTGCTGAGCTGATGGAGCCGGAAAAAGGCTTGATCAGCCACAAGCACCTTAGAGCACCCACTTGGTAGGACGGGGCTTGCAGCGGCAGAGGGGGCAGGCGATGCAGCCCCTTTGTGTGCGCTGCTGTATGTCGCTGGAGGACAGCTGGGTGCAAGGGCTCTGCTGCCACCAGGCAACAAAAGGTCCGATTGGCCCTGCTGAGGCAGTGACAGCTCTTCGTGGCACCTGGATGTCGTGTCATTGAGGGGTCCAGACTGGAGAGCATTGCATTTTGTTAGATGCCTGGAGATGGGGTGGTGGTAGGGATGCAAAGAAGTCCAGGTGCAAGACAGAAGCAGAAAAGTAGAAACTTGCCTTGTGCTTGCTTGTATGACTTTCACCAAGGCACGCTAGTGACTGGGGTGATAAACGATGTGCCTGCTGGGGGAGAAAACCCGCGAGGGCAGGCCAGCAGCGTGATGAGCTGTTCCTGCTGCACGCCGGTTCCTTCTGCCCCATAAGGCAGCTGGACCCCAGGCAGAAGGATGAAAGGGAACCAGTAAATCTTTTATCTTCTGTCCTGCAGCTCCAGGCAATCCTGGCCTGGCTGGCTTATTTTAAACAGTTCATAGAAAGAGAGGATGAGTTTTTCTCCTAAAGTACTTGGGGAGATGCCTGGTGGCTGCCTTCTGCAGCAAAGCTTGTGTGAGGACTTCACATGTGTCTTAAAATACCTCCGTTTGCTCTCAAATGAAGTTTCACTGCATGGAAAGCTTGAGTGCCTTAGTTGCAGTAGTCAAGGGCTTTTTTTAACAAGAAGTAGCAATTTCTTAGGGTGACTGCTATAGGCAATATTTCTAATACTTCAAAATGTATAAGGCGTAGTGGATTTGTCCAATAATTTCTAATAACCCCGACCATTATAGCTGCACATTAATCACCAGGGCTCCCTCCTACCTGAGGGAAAAAAAAAGAGCTTCAGATTTCTATGTGGAAAAATTAGTGCCTCATTAGAGCTAGACGAGTTTGACATTTGCTCCCTGCCTGTGGTTTCAGGGCTTTTTGTCCCTCAAACAAAATACGAAACTGCTCCAATACATGTGGTAGCAGCAACTGGAATGCAACTTTAGGAGGATCTTTGACCTTACCAGACAGAATGGATTTGATTCATTTTGCAGATGTTAAAATACTGCCAGAAATCTCTGAGAGATGACCTTAGAAATTATTCCTAGTTCTGACTTTTGTGCTCTAATAAAAATGCTGGTTGTACAGGTTAAACATCTTGCCCTTATATATTTTCTGTTTCTAACCTAACACCAGAAATAAATGGCTTGCTCTTTATTCCTTTGTGCATTGATTTCTCAGTGCTTTGGTGGTTAGATGACATAACTACTATAATTGTTTTAATACATTAGCAGCAAATCATATATTGATGTTCTTTTTTCCATTGACCTTTCTTTCTCAGCGTCATTTTCATTTTTTGCTTCATGCTGTGTCCATGGTGGCATGGGATTTTTAAAGGATTTGATTTTGGATTAAGGGCTACTCCTGCAAGGTCCTGAGTGCCATTGCCATCTGCTGAATGGAAGGGAGATCTGGGACCACTCAGCAGCCTCTCAGACGTGAGCAATATCTTGCTAGGTCAGACAGTAATGATAGCAGTTTGCATTTACTGTTTGTATTCGGAGATGTCTTGACATTTTTAGTAAATGGCTGTGGAATTACAGATTATTGAGAAACTCCTATCTTTGAAAAGAGTTGCCCTCAAATCGTTTTTTCGTTTCTGCAGAACAAGCAATTTTCTGATTACAACTGCAACTGGCTGGACATGCATTTGCATTGCTGAAAGGTTTCAGAGCATTGCATAGTATTATGTGCACCAAAACATGCAAAAATTCTACATGTAGCAATGTCTGCCCTGAGGTGTGATTATAATTTTTTTCATTTTACAGAAAGGAGCACGACAAGAATTTATCAAGTTTAAGAGCTTTCAGCACTGAGAGGCTGAAAAACTTGAAAATGCTGTGCTGCAGCCCTCATTTAGTTCAATTTGAACTCAGTGAGTGAATATTTAAAATTGCAAAAAATGTCTATTCCCTATAGAATAGTAAGTAATCAGCATCCATTTTACTTAGGCACAGGGAGCTCATCTGTCTGTTTGCCCAGCTGTAACCCCATCTCACAGGACTGCTGTTCTTGATGATTGTGGGTAATGTGAGTTTTAACTGTTTCTGAGCAGTTATGGTATTGCTAACCCCATCAGTGAATATTTTATTTGTTCTTTGAAGTCATAAGGTGCATTAGCATTATTGAGCCCAGCTTTTCAGTCATACACGGAAAGAAAAAAACCCCAAGGGATTCAGTTGGTTTTGGTTAATTGTTTTTTTCCCCCCAAATATACTCTGAAGGATGAGCCTCACTAAATGTTAAAGAGAAGTGGCTGGTCCTGCAAGGTTGAGATGATGCAGTGAATGTAAATGAGAGCAAATTTTGAAGTTGCTTGTGATTTTTTTTAAATTCAGAATTCCAGCTAATGCTGATAAGTGTATTAACATAAGGGGATGTCAGGAGCTGACCATATGGTCATCCCATTGTCTTTGTTATAATCACAAATGGCAAATGACATAGCTAAAGACTTCTAGAATTTGTTGTATGTTGTCTAAAATACATTTCTTTCTCTCTCTGTCTTTGTCTTTCTCAAAAAATCCACCCTTAAAACTCCAAAGATATCTCATTACCACACAAAACTCGCGAGTTTGCATTGATATTTGGAAAAATGCGCGTGTAACCCCCATTCACATTTTGTGCTGCTGGAGTTCCTACACGCTGCCCACCAATACATTGCACTCGGGTTCTAACATGGTTCAGGATGAAAATGATCTTATGATCTCCATCTATTTAGTGTGTTGCTGAGAGGTGAATTGAGCACTGAGGGCATTTAGTAATTTCCTTGGCTTGGAAAGCAGTGAGTTTAGAGAGTAATATTTTTAATTCTGTACATGAGTTTTCATCGTTTTACTGAATTGAATTCTCTCATAGTGACAACCACAACTGCTGTGTAGCAGAGTAAGGGTTACCGAACTGACAGTACAAAATTGCTGTAAGAGTAGTTTTAACCTTTGAGTTAACTGTGAATTCCAGCGGCTTGTTAATTCAGGCAATCTTTTTTTTTTTTTCTCCTCCCCCCGGCTCCCCCATCTCCACATAGGTTTGGCCGCCTCCAGCAAATCCTTGGAGAAAGCTGAATAGCTACTTTGCATAAAGTGGAAAAAGACTTGCATTCCAATACTTTAACTATATTTTTTTTTATAATCCAATTTAGTGTGGAATACAAGTCTGAAAAACCCTTAAATCTTTCTGTAATTCTTGCACAGCTATTCACGATGGATTTGTACAGTGCAAAGTGGAAGAGATTTGGGTTCAGAATGGTGATAAGTTAAAAAAAAAAAAGAATAGTTTTTCTTTGCAGTTCAACAGATTTTGCTATTAGAGCCCCCTCCTCAAGTAATGGTATGTGATACAGACAATCTGCAGATAGAGGAAAATAGAGTCTATATGCGTGGTGTCTATATGTTTATGCTTCTCTGCGTAGAGGAACTTACCTTTTGTAATCAATTTAATTGTAAGAAAAAAGGTTTATGTATTGCATATTTAAAATCCTATTGTCCTTCTTGTTTTGCATAGCTTTATTTTTTCTTAATATTTAAAGGAGCATGTGATGGCATGGAAAGAAAGAACATGGAAACTGAAATGCTATAGACTGGGAAGAATAGGATGTGAAAAGTAACCCTGTAAAGTCCAATATGAAAAAGAGAATGGTTCTAGTCACCTCAACAATCACAGTTTGTCACCGGAAGTGGGAGGACTTGTTTGGCTTATTTTTCACCAGTTTGTTGTTGTTGTTGGTAGCAATTGAGAAGCTGCAAAACAAAAACTATAGAGGATGTAACAGGGTGATCAGAAAACCAGGACAAACTGGAATTTGTCTTCAAGTTATCTCTTCTTGTGGGTATAAAGGGATTAATGACTCAGTGATGGCATTAGTAATTATTATATCTGGCTTAGCTGGACAGGGTGTCTAATATTAGCAATAGAGCAATAGGTATATTCTGAATACAGTTTGAGCTATTGAACACGTTTCTTATGTAAGTGTGTGTATAGTATTGTTTTAGCTGTGATGGTCTAAAGATACTGGTTGGTGCACATGCATACTAGTGAATAATATGTGGGTATACAGATTGCTAGGTGAGTAGCTAGAGGGGTGTATCTATCTGCAACACCGGAATATTTCCCTGCTTTTAATTCTTTACACATTCTGTGTGGTAGCAGAACTGAGATATTTGCTTTTTTAAAACTGTCCTAAAATATATTTAATTTAATAAAAATAATTTAACTTGTACTCCATTTGACAAAGGCATGTCCTTTAGATTAAGTCTCTTCAGTTTTCATAGAATCATAGAATTATTAATGTGAGACTGCTCCACTGATGCCTTGTGCCACTGTGGTAGTTTAAGAAAAGGCTCAAGTTTGAGAAGAGTTTGCGGATGTTAGACATGGCAGCACCATGCTGTGTACTGCCTGTCCTGATTTGTTAGATGTGCATCATGGACGATTTCTGGCTACAGGTCTGTATTCTCCATCCTAGGGCTTAGCAATGGATACCCTGCCTAGAGAAGAGGTTGGAGAAGGGAGAAAAGAAACCATTGAAAAGTCAGATTTGGTGTGTAGACCTATGTGAGAAACTCATTCTACCCTCCTGGCATTTAAAAACATGCCCTCACATTGAGTTAGTATTTGAGAGCTGCCCTCTTGGAGAGAAAGGGTCTGATGTGGTTAGAGAGGTAAGAGGGCACATGAGCAGCAGGGAACTTTCTGATTTTTGAAGTACAGAGGAATATATGTTGTGTTGTTTATCCAAATATA
>JAAGAY010146397.1:0-49698 GCA_011801015.1 Ardeotis arabs
ATTCTATGATTCTATGATTTATGACAAAATACGTTATCTTAGCAGCACTGCAGACCGGATCATAGTAATGTCGGTAGAAATCTGTAATGTGATATTTGCTAATAGCATGTAGTGTAGCTCATGAATATTTGGCATTTTCTTCTTCCCAGGTGCTTCGTAGTTTAAAGAGAATTTTCTCATCTGAGCTTGTTACTTCTGATGCTGATTCATCCTTTAATGTCTTCCAGCTTGCCACTTTAGAATTCCCTCCAAAGAAGCTCTTTGGAAACAAGGATGAGCGAGTGATTGCAGAGCGACGGAGTCACTTAGAGGTAATGCCAACTTCTAAACAGGCTTCTGTGATGTATTTAGGTGGAGTACTCTCTGCCTGACCAGCAGAAACCATTTCCATATGGTCAAAGTTAAATAGCCTGCTTGTAAGTATAAAGTTACTTGCTGCCTCATTTAACACAGGAGATGGCAGCAGTAGATTGCAAAGTAATGAAACATGCCTTTAAAAAAAAAATTAATCTTAGTCTAGGAAAAAAGGCATCTCTTTAGAGATATTCATAGGAGGTACGTTTATTTAAGGGGGAAAGGTTGTGGGTGAGGTAAGTGTTCACTGTAGACAGATGGTCTCTGCAAGACAAGACTGAAAAAAATATTGCTACTTTAAATGCAATTTGTTAGCTGAAGATTTACAATTTTGTCAGAGTTACTATATCCAAATATCTCATGACAGAAGGAGAGGAATATTTAGACAACTTTGAGCTTTATTTTATAACTCATCTTTCTGAATATATTTTTTTTATTTCAGTTAGTTTTAAAAATTAATTTTATTGTGGACAAGGTTACTGAGTTTGAGGGTCTGGGTTTCTTTGTGTTTTCTGCGGTGTTGTGTCGATAGCATAATTTTGACTACTATCACACATTAGGTCTTTATATTTCTGTGTTAATGCATGTGTTATTGCAGCTCAGGGGCAGGAGGTGGGGTTTTGGGAAAGACAAGGTGTGAAAAAGACTAAACCATACACCCCACAACTATATTGTAGCCACATGGGGATTACCTGATCGTGCAAGTCATTAAGGATTATATTCTTTGTAGAGCTAAAGCAGCATTAAGTAGAGCTTTAGAGAAATTAATACAAAAGTAGATTGTTTCCAACTGGAATATTTTCTTGCATATTTTTTATTTTTTCTATGTACTTTTTGATCTGCAGACAAAACATCTTCCAACTGACTTTTGATGTGAGACTGTCTTATATCTGGCACAAAATGTAATCTGTTTTGTTTCATGTCCTCTATAGAGGGCATAAAGGCATAGCCACATTCCAGTCTAGTACTCAATTTGCATATTTTATACCAGCAAGAAATTTAATTCCTTAATCTTTCTGACCTTTCATTGATTTACTAACAGGTTTTATTGTAATGTTTCTAAATGTTAAAACTGCTGTGCATAGTGATGCTCTGATCATGGTCATATAGTACTTACAGCTTTCTATATAGCCAGTTTTTAGCTGAAAGTTGAATTGTTTCTATTTCAACAAAATTAAGTCATTAGAACTTGTTACCTATATATTTTGCAAAACTAATAATAATGATATATGACCACTGCTCACATGAATATGTTTTGCCATGTGCCAAATAGTACGCTTGGTCCTGCCACTCAATAATCCTGACAAATGACTCAGTTTTGGAGAAACTAAAGACCCCCCTGTGTTTAAGGGAAAGTTAGATAAAGAGGACAAGGAGCCAAGCAAATGTTACTATCCTTGCCATGAGGAATTTGATGCAACAAGCTGGTCAAAACCCCCTTAAGTGTGGATCTCTAATCATGGTATTTTCTTTTCACTATATATTTTGCAGCGGTTTGCTCTGGCTTTGCCAATGGCTGGAGAGTTTCCGTTAATGTAGCTACAGCCTCCTTGAGTAGGGGAAACCACCTAAGTAGTGATGGTTTCCAAAGTCACATAATGCTTTGAAGGCTCAAAGCACATATTGAGTTATACTGGGAAAGTATTTGGCAGGCAGAGAAGGTGTGATAGTGGAAGGTGGCACAGGCACCACTTCTATTTAAAATACTGGCTGTTACTGCCTCGTGGCTTTCAATCTGGTATGAACCTTGAGCATGCTTCAGTGGACTAACTAGAAAGTAGTAAATGCATGGATTGCCTCTGTAAGGGATGTCGTTTCTTGGCCTTTTGACCATAGTACATTTCTCATGTGGAAATTTGATCAGGTAAAAGGTGAGGACATTAGAATTTGGTAACAATCAGAAACATGGCTTGTATTCAGTTGGCTTTCATACCTGATCCTGTACCTTGATGTACTGAAAACCCTTTGCAATCTCTTTGAAGACTCACAGGTGATGTGTTGTTATAGCTGTCGTATGGTATAAAAGCTTATTTGATTGTTCTGCATGGTTAGTCAAGAGCTACTGAGCTAATACAGCATTTTTAGAAAAAGCAAAGCGCAACTTCCAGGCCAACACAAATATATATTCTTATTCAATGTCTGAGCTGACTTTGAGTAAAAATAGATGACAGCCTGACAAATATCAGTCTGATAAGTGTTCTGAACAAATATTCTGGTTTTTAAGATCATTAGTACAGCTGTCATCCCAGTGGTGGATGACAAAGAAATTACTCTGCTCTTCCAGTTTTTACATTACATATTTATACATCTTGAATAGGCGATGACTTCATGTCATTTTTCTTGAGCTTTCTGGATTAAAGCGGGATAGTACAGCTTTGCCTAGTCCAGTGCTTTCAACAGGTTATCTCTGAGAAACAGCAGTTTCTTTTTTTTAATTTACTGGAGGTTTTTTTTCCTTTTTTAAGTATGCACATAACAAATTAACATTCAAACTCCAATGTACACCTGTGTGTACAACTTAAGCTGTTGTTTCAGTCAAACAGCCTGACTAGAGTATTTGCTGGAATTACCAGTTGGTTACCGAAAGGGCCTTGCAGGCTATTTTCTTTACATCAAAACTAAATTGCAGCTTTCAGTTCAATCGGGGAAAATCAAGCAGATGAACTGGGAGTCATTGTAGGAGCAAAACTACTCTTCCAGTTAACTAAATGTACAACAGAGAGCTGGTTCTAGTGCAGATATCTAAACTGTTATTTTATTTTACTCACTTTGGCTTTAGTCAAGGAAATTTTCCTTGCGCCTAATGATAAAAAGATTTGTCCAAAACATCCTTTGTGGGACAGTGTAGGAAGAGTTTGAGGTTTTTGTAGGAGAAGTGCTGAGGACAGCAGGGGAGTTTGTGGTACCCTTCCACGGCAAGTAGAATCAGAGAGGCTGACTGCAGAGTTTACTTTAAGGTTGTCATTTAGAGTTACCTTATTTCAGCTTGAGATTAGATGTGGGCACATTTCATCATAATGGAGATGAAATTACTTGGAGTAAAAGACTCCAGAGAGCCCCAAATTATGGAGACTGTGGTTTAAAATCACAATAAATGCAAAAGTTATAGAAAACATTAACTTATTTTATTTATCCTAGCTGGTACAAATGCTTAATAACCAAAAGCTTCACAATACCTTGTTGTTAGGAAATACATTATGTGTACTATTTTTGTGTGACGTGAACCTGAGGAGAAGTCTTTGCTCTCTAATGTGATACATAGTTGCAATGTAAACATTTTTGCTTTGATGTTTGTTGGTATAGTATAAAGTCTTTAGAGCAATATCTTACATTTCCATAGAGGTTTGGAAAAATAACGTGCAAGCTTGCACAATGGTTTTGCTTATACATCTTGAGAGAAAACATCTAAATTGTATTTAAAATTACCTATTCAAAATGCCCTGTTGCATTCTATTAATTTACTATTTCATCAGGGACCTATTGCAGGGCAAAACTCTAAATTAATTGTTCTGCAGTCTAGGGACTGTAATTTCACTTCAGAACCAACCTTACTTGATTAAATCCACCTTAAATGAAGCAACCAAGAATTCTTTTGATTAGAGTTAATGAATAGAAGTTAGTGTGTATCTATCCTTTAATGCAATTAGAAATCAGTAGATAAGAGTATAGGATCCTTTTTTAAACAAGATCAGATGATGTATATTCCTTTTTTCATTTTTTAAGAAAAACTTGGTAGAGGAAACACATGTCATGAGAGATACGTGATTCAGTGAATGTATATGTTCCTGTTTTAGCTGCAATATTTCTTTTATTCCTTGGTGAGTTGCTAGATCTGTGGATGACAGTCAAAAGAAGTTTTCCTGAAATCCCAGCTTCTTTGGATACTGCATTTTTTTTATCATGTTATTCCCTTCCTTATTTTTATTCTTCTCTTACACTCATGCTTTATTGTAGTAATGAAGATTATTATTAGCCCCATTTTCCCATTGTGCAGCCAGAAAAAGCAGGCAGGAGTAACTGTATAAGCTGACATAGTGGATTGAGTCATACTTCTTAACTCCTTGGTCAGAAGCCTTGTAGCCACGGACTCACTAGGCTTTCTTTTCTGCTCTTGCTGTCACCAGTGTGCTTAAGAAAAGAAAAACTTGTTATGCTGACAAAATCCCAACAGATAGTTGCTTAAAGGAAAACAAACTCCCCTAAGCCTCAGCCTGTCTCTTCTTGGTACTTGGAACCTCTTTAAAAGAGACATGCTCAATTTATTTAACATTAATAATACAATAGTCCTTAACCTCCTCACTTCCTGATGTCATCTGATGAGGTTTTCAATGATAGGTGTTAATGCAAGAGGCAGAAATAAATCTTGTATGAACTGCATAATTCAGTTATGCTCTCAAGTCTGCAGAACTGGATGTCATCGTAGACACTGAACTGACTGAAATATTGCTGTTACCTACAGTCAAAATTAAACTTCCAAAATAAGATTCTTTAACTTAGAAGCCAAATGCTTTGGTTTTTTTTTCTAGTTTGTATTCTCACTTGAGTTCCTTTGGACGTGATAATTTCTAGGGTTTTTTTTTTTCTATAGGGCTCTAAAGCTAGCCACTCCAACTTTCCCCTTTAGAAGTGAGATTCTGCTGGTTTTGCATAGCTCCAAGAATCTGGTTCTTAAGGAAAACATGAAATAATGGAAACAGCACCTTTCCTTGAACTTGAATTCATTCTTGTTATTTAAATATATTATTTGTTTCAGAATTAACACCTTGATGACAATCAGCAAAAGAAATATCTGAGGGGAAAAAATATTGCAAAATATTTGTCAACAGATTTGGACAAACAGAATATTTGAGTCTGAGACCTCATTTTTTGAGGTTTTCCTTTATGAGGGCAGAAATATTTTAATGAGATTTTAGATGACTCATTATTTGAATATTCAGTATGGACTTCATGAGTACATCCCACAGGCCTTTGTTTCACAGCCCTATCTCTTAATCTGTTCAACTGAGACAACCTGCTTCATGCTAGTTACAGGTGAATTGATGATTCTACTGCAAAAAACCTGTCAAGTGGGGTGAGAGTTACCATTTCTGTTTGATATTTTCTGACTCTGATGCCAGTCACAAAGACCTTTCAAAGCTACTGATTATGTGTCAGTTCGAAGTTATTATTAAAAGGAAATTATTAGACTCCAGTATCATCTTACAACAACATCCCTGATATCAAAGCTTTTTAAGAAGAGCTTTAAAGCCAGCTGCTCACCAGCCTGGCTCTTGCAGACTGAATGTTTGCCTCTGACAGTGTGGTTGTAAATACTGTTCTTAGAAGCATCTCAGTGAGATGGACTTCAGAAAGCATTCAGAATACATTTGATAATCATTGAAAGATCAAAGGAAGCTTTTCCTCTTGTTACAGACATGAATGCACACCACATATGACTGCTAGTGCAAAATCAAACTGCTGAAAATGTCAGTGTTTGATAATCCTAGAGAATATTGTTTCATATCCATAGCCTGAACTACTGAGTGCAACATCTTGGAGTGATGGTATTCATTTCCTGCTAGAAGAATAGGGATGCAATGGGAGCGTGGGAGGAAAGAGCATAGATGCATCCACAAAGACAAGAGAAGAGCGTATGTGGTTGGGCCATATTGTGAATATCAATTACATAAAATCCATGTAAAGGATAATTTTATAGATTAGGTACAGTTAGTTTGCACCAAGTGCCCTTCATGACTTCTAGTAACTATTTAGAAGTTTTAAAAACAAAAGTAACTGATTTTCAGCAACAACACTAAAGTCTTGCCTTGCCTGAAAACAGTAAAATTTTGCAGTTATCTATCTGAGAGCAATTTCACACGTCAGGTTCCCAGCCTTCAGTGCATCATCGGGGCTGCCCAAGGCACCTGGCTTTTCTTCTTTGAAGCAGCAGCTGTCAAAAAGGAGTTGTAGCAGCTCTCAGCAGTGAAGCATTTCATCTTTATTTGGGTGGTGCTACTTCTTGTGCGAGGCATGTTGGCTTCAAAAAGTGAATAAATAAAATTAATTTTAATTATTGATTACAGTCACTAGATACAAGTAAGTTGAAATTAGGACTTTGTGTATGTCAGCAGTTGATCCTATACCAATAAAATGTTACTTTGATTAAATACTGTAGACTCTCAGCCAGGCCCACAGCAAATGCAAGACATTATTATTACAATAGCAACAGAAGAGAAAGACGGTAGTTCAGAAGGAGTGAAAGCCTGGTGTTATTTTCTGGATGAAGCTCCAGTCCAACAGGCTACTGGGTGCAAAAGGAGCAGTGAGCGTAAGCAGCCCCTTGGTCTCATTTGCTCAAACTCAGTGCCTTATTCAAGATCAGGTCTGAAACCCCATTTTGCAGAGTTTGCTAGAGGTAACTGTACATAATGTACATACTCCTTTACAATAATTTTGGTGTTTCTTTACATATATAATTTCAGATCTCTACCTCAAAAACTGGATCTTTTGTGATAAAATGTTTATATCCATTACAACCAAAGAATTAAATAGGATGTGCAATTCAGAGATGTTTTTTCTTTCCTTCTTAGAGATTTCAGAGTATCAGAAAATAAGGAGGTATGTTTATTATAGTTTAGTGAGTTCAGAATATGTGACAGCATGTTGTTTGAACTCTAGTTTAGCTCCACATCATAATGTGTTTTGTTGTCAGTTCAGAATAAATTTCTCAACATCCTCCTACAAATCAAGTTTTGAAGTTGTGTACCTTTATCTATTGCCAGTAATAGCTCTCCACATTCAGATGTGAGCAGATGAACAAAGAGAGCGCTTGACCAAGGATGCTGGGTTGAACTTTGTGCTATCTCTTTTCAAAGCAAGTGTATCAGTCATCCTCCAGCATCTGATTCCACCAAAGGAAGTAGAGGGTGATGCATGTCAAGTGCTTTGGTAGCTGTTTGCCAAGGCCACTCCAGCAGGTGACATGCTGTCGCTGCTGGCCCAGGGATGTGTGGAGAACTCAATCCTGTTGTTGTTCTTTCTGAATAGATTTTGACAGCACTTGTTTTGACTTGTGCTCCGGAGAAAAGATTGGTTTTCTTCACTAGTCAGGTCTGTTTTGATCTTTTTAAATATGGCCATTCACTTCCAAAAGAAGACTCACACTGATAGAGCACCTGTAAATCATAGCCCTTGCTGCCTTCTTTTTTTTTTTTTTTTTTTTTTTCCCCTGCCAGCCTACGATTCCGCTTTCATTGGAGCAACTTAAAGCCGACGAATATAAGCTTTTAGCATGCAGGCATTGTAAGAAATATTAAGTCCTGTGGATTTTAAATGAATTTCAGGCAGAATAAGATTGTAATTTGGGATGTAGACTGACTTCAGAAGTTAATTCAATTGATGCGGCTTAATAGTAATTCAACATAATGTGCTCATGTCATTAGACTTGCACAGAAAAATGCTCTAAATAGCTTTAATGAATAGTTTGGATTTTGAAAACCTAGGAGAGCAATTTCACCTTGAATCATAACTGGCATCTCTCAGAATGCTTGTACATTACGAAAATTCAAAAAGGTGTATGCATTCAAATAAATTTCAGTACCACGCTGGGTAAAATTAAATTTTAGTGGCACTCGAACACTTCTGGAGATCTAGTGGTAAAATCTGCTTTCACCTGTATAGCTGTGGAGGAAACTAACCCTGATTCAAGGAATCTGCACTATGCTGTGCATAAAAATATAGGGAGAGTGTCTCCAGGGACTAAAAATGTAAGTTCTGGGGTTTTTTTAATGTAATTCAGCTGCTTAAAGAGCTTGATTCTTACCTGCTTAGTGCTAAAGTTATTTAGGTACCTGTAAACATGTCCAAAGGAGTGGTGTGTATGGCATTGCTGCTGCTTTGGGTTAAGCCCACCACCAACACAGACTGCTGCAGTGTTATTGCCACTGCAGTGGCAAGAACACAAGACTCCATAGTTCAGTTTTGTAGCTCCAGCAAAAGCAAAGGTTAAATTATTTGCTATCAAAGTGCAATTCTGGTTTTATAGATCCAGCATTTACAGCCATGTTAATATTTAGGAGCTATGTAGGTAAATCTGTTCATTAGTGAAAGAGCTGTATTACGTTTTTGGTAGGAGCTTTCAGTTTAATCTCTTCTTCTTCAGCTCCTTAGCAAACAAGTTTTGTCTAAGTTAAGAGCTTCCATACATGTATCATAATCTAATTGGCAAGGTATTTGCTAGTATATTAAAAAAACACCAAACAACCTAACCTAATTTCTCATTCTCATGCTAAGGGAAACCGATAAATCCTGGTTTCTTAGGAAATGTCGCCAGCCTATGGCACAGCAGCTCATCCCGAATCTGTGTCTGGCTGCTGCATCCCTAGCAGTACTGGTTCCTGCAATGCTTTCCTTCATGGTAAGAGGACATTTGTGCAGGCAAAGTCTGTCAGTAAGACAGCTGGAAGTTTAACATAAGTGTGCTTCGGGTGAGCTGGTGAGGTGCATTGTGCATGGCTATGTACAGAATATATGTAGAATCTGTATGTAGAATTTGTTTTGGATGGAAATCTTTGGTGCATGGGGAGGAGTTGTACGTAGAGGTGTAAGACACAAACACAAGACTGCATTCTTGTAGGGTGATAGTGATTGGGAAGTTCTCAGGCTTTTTAACTTTTTTTTTTTTCAGTGACTGCTAGGCATTATCTGTAAACAGCCTTGCTTCTGATTAGACCTAATCAAAGTGAACAGGAAGCGTTTGATTAAAACGAGTCAAACCTTTATTCTTGGCTTGTGTAATGTGAAGCCAGTTAATCCAGCCCTGAGCCTAATTAATGACTGCCAGTCTGAAGCAAATAATGCACCCCCTTTAATATTACAACTAATGTGATGATGACTTGTCATTTTCAAACACGTGTGAGTCTGTCTTTAGCCTCTTGAAAAATCTCTCTATACAAGCCGTGTGCAATTAGAGCAAGGTCTCTGGTACCTATGGGGTAGATATGTTCTGGAGGCATTTCTTACCTCTGACTCCTCAAGGAAGCTTTGCACAACTTTGACAGTGTCTAATACTGCAGTTTTTGTCAAGAGAATGCAGCCATCCTGATCTCCCTGCAAAAGATATCAGCCCAGGTGATCATGTCATAATTTTAGAAGCTTTCTCTACGAATTTTTCACAGAAATAAGATCCTTCAGGTACCAGGGAGTCTCGCAGGCGGTAAGTCTTTTTCTCATCGCTATGAAATCACAGCCGTGCGTAATAACTTAAGGGTGTGTGCAGGAGATAAATGTGTATGAATCCAGAGGTGACACTAGGTACTTCCTGAAGGGCCTGAAATATCACTTGAGATATTGAATACCACATGCTGTCCTGCTTTATGGTATCTTGCAATATATGTTGAGGTGTTGAGGAAAAGAATTGAAGCCTCATGTTTTCTTTATTAAAAAAAAGAAAAAGAAAACCCCACAGAAGACCAAGATGTTTCTGAGCTAGTTATATCTGGTGAGCAAAGTGTTGATCCTAATCTTGAATAGCTGGAGGTGAAGATATTAGTCACACTCTAAAGCAATGCCACCTCGTATTTTATATTCTTGTTATCTGCCAGTTCTCTCCCTGCTTGCTTGAATTCAATAAATCAAGAAATGGATCTGAAACTACTTTTAGAGAGCTATCAGAGCATTAAGCTGGCAATTACTCACTCCTAATTAGCCAGTTTAGCCCCAGGTGGTCCCCAAGGGAAGGGGAGATGGTTTTAGTGGCAGGCACAGGGCAGAAGCTAAACCGTGGTGAACCAAATTATGATATGGAGGGCTGAGCTATCCTTGCAGACCACAGAGGTGTCTGCTGGGACCACTGCCTGGACAAAACCCCTTGGTTTGGACAGCTTGAATACCCGTCACTGTGTAATGCTGGGATATTTGCCACAAGAGAACTTAGAATCATAGAATCATAGAATGGTTAGGGTCAGAAGGGACCTTCAGAGGTCATCTAGTCCAACCCCCCTGCAAGGAGCAGGGACATCTTCGACTAGATCAGGTTGCTCAGAGCCTCATCCAACCTGGCCTTGAATGTTTCCAGGGATGGGGCATCCACCACCTCGCTGGGCAACCTGTTCCAGTGTTCTACAACCCTCATTGTAAAAAATTTTTTCCTAATATCTCATCTAAATCTACCTCCCTCTATTTTAAAACCTCTGTTTAAAAACTTGATCCCTTGGAACTCAATTCATAAGGAAACTTGCTATGTTGTGGCTAATGGCTTTTCTTATCCTCCACACCTGACTCAGATAATCCAGTCCTGTATGATGTTTGAGATGTGATGTGTGTCCCGGATGAGGCAGAGCTGGCTTAGCTTGCAGCCCTTTCCTAAGGGTTCGTGTCTTCTGCACTATCACAGGCTACAACCCCAGCTTACCTCCCCATACAGCATGTTATTTCCCTCTGACTTTTGCCAGTATGAAAAAAAAACACAAGGAAGAAGCAGATCCAATGAGCAGTTTGAATCCTGTTTTTGTTGGGAAGAAGTACAATATTTTCTCTTCAGATTCTGTATATAGCATCACCCCAGACAGGACACTTTCCCAGCTGAAGTCTCCGTGGGACACCATTGCCTGTCAGTGCCATTTAAGCTGAGCTTTTTTTTTTGTCACTAGAGACTCTAGTTAGTAGCTGGAATTTCTGCAGTGTTTTATATTTGAAAAACCACCCTGGAAGTAATTTTTTTTTTTTTTTTTTTTCCTCTTCAAGACACCAGTGAAAAGGTCCAAAAATAAGTTGGTTAATTTGGGAAGGGATCTCCAAATGTTCATTTTCCTTTGCGTATGCCCAACATTTTTTTTCCCAGGAGACAAAGGCAGGAGATGCACTTCCATTTCTGCATTACAGCAGGCTCCCTTTGCATGCATTGTCTTCTAAGCAGATCCTTATTTTTGTGATCACAGATTGGAAGCAAAGCATGATCCTGTCTGCTTGTTTTGGGCTAAAGTCTTTCTCAGGAAGATCTTACTTTGCAAATACCTTATTGCAGCAAGATGTGGTTTTTCCAAGTCAGGGAATATGCTTCAATCTGTCTTTTTTTTTTTGTAATCAGATTCCTATCCTATAGAAAACAGCTGTTGCTACCTGCGTATGCTTTGCTCTATGAATAAATTAAATGAAGTTTTGATTTAAAGCTTGCAGCACTTAACACTAGTCAACAGAATAATTATGTGATTGGTGCTGGGAGAAACTAGCATTTATATTAAATGGAGAGAGGAGCCAATACTAGAAGTTAGATGAGCAAGTTAATTAGTCCTGCCTCTGACACCAATGACCTTCTGCGACTTTATGGTAAAGCTTTTGACTGTTGCATTGATGTGTAGGTGTTAAAAGGGTGGTATTTTTTCAAGGAAAAGAAGCTATTGTTTCAAAAAGCCCCAAAGCCTCATAAGGTTTATCTTATCAAAGTCTGTGGTGCTTTGAGCTCTGTCATATATTAGCACGTGATATTTATAATGCTAATTGTAAAGTGTTATATTTAAAGAATTTAAACCACTGACTTTTTTGAAGTAATTGCTAGAAACAGCAGTAGGAGAGAGAAAGCTCAAAGTTTCTTCAGTTTCTGGAAGTACCAGGGTTGATGAGTTTTTAAGCACACCAAAATTTAATGAAAAAAATCCAGTTTTTGCTAAGCTCTGCTGTTGGTCTCTGGGGCTGTCGCTGTTTGTAATAGATTATGAGAACAATGTCATTGAACTGAATTCCTCTTTTAGTATACCACAATTGAAAGGATGATAAGAACCCTTTCACATTCCAGAAAGCTTTCTGATTGTAATGACTTTAATAACTTTAAATTAAGTTATGGATTTATATTAAAATGTGTAAAATTATGAGGTCCCCATATCATGAAGTAGTGCAAAAATCATTAGAATGACTTTGCTGTGCTGACGGATTGAGCACGAGATGAACGCTGGCCTACTGCTAAAAAGGTGAACCATATTAAAATTATTTTTACTAAGCTATAGTGCCAGGGTCCTGTGCCCTCAAACTGAGGCGTTTATGAATTTATAATTATGATATTTTCCAGCAAACCAGCAACGTAGCAGGCTGAACACTATCAGTGAAAGGAAACTCCTAAGTGCATTTGGAAGAACACTGATTACCGAACTAAATAATCCAGAACAAATGGCTAGAGTTTTGAAAGACTAACAAAAGAAAATATGTAATAAAAACAAGCCTTTTGGAATATTTGTAGCAGTTATCTATTTTTTTCTTTCCAAGGTAATTATGTAAACCTAGCAAAAGCAGAATTGCTATCCTGTAGAGTTTGCATGCTAGGGACAATGATTTAGAGACTATTGTTGAAATGCTGGTAGGAAGTCACAGTATGAATATGTATAAAATTTGGACATGTTTCTATGAAGGCACCCTGAGCTTGCCAGTGCCTGCTAAGAATTATTTTTTTTTTTAAGGGAGCACATCAAAAGATATCAAAAGTGCTTCCCATCTAGTTTTAACTCAGCACAAATGTCATTATTCTCTAATAGAGAAAAACCATATCTGCTGCTGGAAGTGGATATAATATAAAAGCTTTGAAAATAACTCTCCCCCTGCTCACCGAGTCCTGACAGAGGAGATCCTTTCATCTAGCTTTGCTCCCACTCCAGCAGCTTGCAGTGGCTTCCTGGGTTGCAACAAAGCCCATGCCGAGTTCATTCTGGATCTCTAAGAAAGTTTTCTTTCCATCATCTCTGGTACTTGCTGTTGATGTGCTCCTTCCCCTCTCCCAGCTTGCTGTGACCCTCATCCTCTCCCTGTCCCATCTGAATTTGGGAAGCATCTTTCTACACACAGATAAGGAGCATTCTTCCTTTTCTCCTACCACTTTCTTCCACTTCATCATCCACATTGCAGCTAACAGGACAGAGCAACCTTACCCCTTGCTGCCTAGCCACAGCTCTTTAATCGAGGCATATGCATATTGCTGTTTCCCTCACTATGGGACTTAACTCTTAGCCAGCATATCTGGGCAGAGCAGCCTTAATTTCACTGAGGTAACAGCTTCTTTGTGTCAAGGGCACAGCAGCTCTGTCCTATGCTAACGCATCAGCATTGCAAACAAGGACAAATGCAGATATGGGATTTATAAGAGGGCTAATTTGCTCAGAGGTGGTTGTTGAAAGGCACATAATGCCAAGCCATATGGCTGGAAACCTTCATACAAAATGATTTCTATCATAATCTGGTAGGTTCTGCTTGTTGCCATTTTCCCAGGGATCTTTTTCAAGGATCTTTTTCTTTCACATTCAGAGAACCTACGATACTTACCGAGTGACTCTTGTGCAGAGATCTGGGAAAATAATTATACCTGCTTTTCCTCGTGTTTCTTTGTCAAATAAGTATACACTTCTAGCAGAGGGATTTTATTTTTTTTTTACTCTGCCATTAGAGCTATTATGCCAAAGCAATGAATAGTGGCTCAACAGGAGAGGCATGACAGTCGATTATCTGGCCATACGTACCAAGGTGAACATAATAGGTCTTATAATATCTCTGGTGAGAAATTTCAGTACCTTTGAGCCTTCAGTAGCTGTAAACTGGAATTACTACAGTAACTTTTCAGCATAGTGCTAAAACTCTAACAGGATGCCATGTTCTACATTTTATTTTCTACCACATTCATCCTTCAGGCATTACTGGATTGGGACTTTTTTAAAGGGCCCTACTTTGTGAACTCATTATGACAAATGTTGATATGACATCTGTTGCTCACTTTAAATTACCTCTTAGTCAGTTGGAATTCATCTTGAAGGCATTTTTGTAATGAAATTCTTTTTCATGAACATTAATACAACCTGTGGGAGATCTGAATAAAAAAGAAAGTCCCCCAGTCCTGTCAAGAGAATAGCTTATGTGCCAGCTGCTTTTTTGTTGTTGTTTTTTTTGTTATCCTACTTTCTGTGATATTAATACAGCTGCTTTCCAAGGCACTTAAGTAGATAACAGGTTGTTACAGTATGGAGGAATTCTCCTTGAGGAGAGTGAGAATAATAAGGACAGCTTCCCAAACATGGAACCACTTCCATGACCCCAAAGCTTCTGCATTCAAGTAACTAAACCTTACAGTCTTCATGATTGTGCTGTTATGTCTTGCAGATATATTTCCCACTGCATCCAAGATCAGTGAATCATTTCTTGAGTTATCTTTTTGTGTGGTCAGTCTGTAGCAGAGCAAAGGAGTTTATCCCTGTGCTCCATATGAAATTTGCCTTATGACTATTTGGGTGACAATGAGCAATTTTTTAGCACCTGTCTGATCAACGTTTTACCTACTGTGTTTCATCCAAAAGTTATAAATATGCCCTATTAAATCACGCTAAATTATTGTACTAATTCAGCCCATATGTGAAGGAAACCCCATCAGGTTTGTGAAAACTAACTTTGTGTTAATGCGTATCTGTCACAATTTCTCTAGGTACAAATGGATGCAAGTTGCACAGTGGTAGGTGAATATAAACTTTTGGGAAGGGGAATGTTTCTTACATGTAAGACTTAAAAAAACCATGAAATTTAGAGGGCAGCTCTGTGAAAAGATGCCTGGTAGGTTCTGAAATAATGTGGAAGTTACGCAATCTTTGTGCAGATGGCCTTGATCAAAACAAATGCTTTTTGATGCAAGGATTGTGGAGGCTGACGATGGAAAGATTTCTGAAGGCCTTTTGTGTCCATATGTAGTGAAATTCCTACAGAATGGATTTGAGATTTGCACCTGCTATAGCGTTTGGTATTGCTAGATGACAATGTTAGCGGTCATGATTAGCAGAAAGCATTACATGACTAGAGAATAAACCAGAAAGCATCGCACAAGTACAGAATAAAACAGTCACTAGGCTTGGCAGGGGAAGAAAGTGGAAAATACTTTTCTGCTTTTCCTGAGCTTAATACAACCATTTCAGTAGATCCATTTTATGGATGGATTTAAATTCTGATGGTTACTAAAAAGACTTTTCACAGGCCATGGAGATCTTGTTTCTTTCTTTTTTTTTTTTTTTTTTTTTTTAAACCACTGTTCATTTAATTCTTCAAAGTGGTCATCATCAATTTCATCAAGTAAACCTTATGACATTTTGCATTTCATTCCACAGAAATACCTCAGGAGCTTTTTCTCAGCAATGCTGCAGTCTCCATCATCTCCACTGCATATTGACAAAGTGGGACTAACTCTGTCGAAACACACCATCTGTGAGTTCTCTCCCTTCTTCAGGAAAGGTGTTTTTGACTATAGCAGCCACGGGACCAGCTAATTTTTGGACCAGGAGCATTCTGCCAAAGGAGCACAGTCAGAGTGGTGCCTTCACTTTTGCAGTGCGAGAGAAACGGGACAAAGGAAAAAAGGGATCTTCCTCCATACCTGGGAAGTTGCATCAAAATGACTCCAGCTATGCCTCAACACTAGCCTTTGGCCTTTACCAATTTTTATATTAGTGCCTGCATTTTCCTGGCATGGGTTATACAGACATTTTTGTGTAAGTTGCTCTGTTAATACTGTACAAAGGTTCTGACTCTCATGATGTCTTTGGATCTGCTCCTTAGCGGGAGTGCTTCCTTCCTGTTTGCTCAGACAATTTGTTCTGGTGGTGCGAGAGCACCTCCTGTTTACCATGGCCGTGTGTCATGCTGACAGAGGGTTTCTGAGCAGCCTTTTGGTTTCTGTCCAAGCTGTTCCTTAACACTTCATCTTTTGTTTTCTTATAGCATACTGTGACATTTAAGGTAATGCTCATACTCCGCTGTTGTTTTGAGATTTTTCCCTCCTAGAGACATATTTTAAGTATTTGACTGTATAATTGTATAGTTTTCCTCAGAAGAATTAAAGGGCCTGGGTAACTTGAATGTTTACAAAAAATATGTGCAGCAGAAAGAATATAATTTAAACCCTATATAAGTCTTCCACACTTGGTTGTTTTGAAGCAGAACGAATCACTCACCATTAATTAAGAAGCAGAGGCAGCAATAGTTACCGAAGAATGCAGTCAGCATCTTTTCAGATTTTCTAATTACCCAGACTGTAAGTGGATTCTGTGTACTGTACAGAGTTCATAGCTATGCATAAAGCTAATGCAAAGTGCTATATTTATTTTTTAAAAAAATAGCTTCTCCACAATAGGATAACACTGTAAAACCTGAGTTTTATTTGCATCAGTTAAAATTTACAGAATTTAACTAATAGTGCTTTAAAATTACTCAGGACTCATTCGGATTTGCACATGTATATACACGTAGAAGTCATTTTATATTGCTGTGGATCCAAAAATATATATACACTGTGACTGGAATTGAGTACATGTATATGTTAATGTCTAATTGGCTGTATAAAAATAAAAATCAAACAACTTACAGTTATTAAAACACATAATGAAAGGTAAGTTTTGGGTGCCATTTGTTAGGAGTGCGAAGCATTATTTGTGAGTTGCTATCACTAACTACTGGTAGGTCTTGGTAATCAAACTATTTCATGTTGTGGAAAATGATTATTAAAACCTAAAGTAACAACACTGGTGACATTTTTATTTCATGACCTAAATTATATGAACAGTAATGTTTTACGTTTAATATGATGTATAAAGATAATCGGGTTCCATTACTAGGCCTAGTCTGCTACAATAAGCATTTCTAATTTAAAAAAAATATTATTAGAATAGATCACTTAAATATTGAGAGTATTTTTATTATTTTTATTCATTTCGGTGGAAACAAAAGTTAGGGTAATACTTCTAAGCCACTGGAGCCCTATTATCAGCAGGGTAGACTTTAATGTCTTTGAATATGTCTTGACTGTATCTGACTCTATGACTTAAGCATCTTAATAACTTCAATTAGGAGCCAGATTTTTAAGCTAGGTATTCCAATCAAACCTATTGATTCCCAAACTGGTTTTTCAGCTGTTCCCAGTCTCCTTCGTGCACTTCTGCACTGGAGCGCTAACTTCACCTGCGCTTCATCACTGACAGTGACCCGACCTTGTGCCTTGTGCCTACTGCACCTCTCCGATCTCTCTCGGGGTCTTTCTGTGCACGTATCATCCCCCTGGCCAGGAGGCTGTGTCCTCCCTCGCTTCTTCACTCCCCTGTTTGGCTTTGCTTGTGCTTCTGGAATCAGAAGGTGGAGGATGGATGCTTGCTGGGTTCCTACGGTGAGCTGAGTAACTGGAGTTTAACGTTGCTATACACATTAATGGAAGATTGGTAACTTCACTTGGCTGTATTGAGCCTTGTGACCCATATGAATGCTTCAGAGGCAGAAATTGGGCACAGTGTTGCTGGTTTTCATAGTGGCCTGGGAACTTTGACCCTAAATCTCACTTTAAAACCAGAAAGTCTTTTCTGTTTCTCCTTCCTTGGCCTATTCCCCCTTCTGTCTCATTTCAATCCAATATGATAGAGAATTAATGCTTAAGAGTTTTAAAAAACAAATTTTATGTAACTGTAGAGCTTTATTTCCTTTGTGCTAATTCTATGAAAGCCTGGCAGGCCAAGAAATGGCAAGCTGCCTTATCTGCTGCACAGGGCCAGTTTCTGCAGACTGCCTACCTAAAAAAAACCCAGTAGTGCCAAGTGTTTTCCCATGGCAAGCCGCACAGAGCCTAACGAGTGAAACTCCGTTGTGCTGCATGGCAAATGCTAGTCTGCAAAAAGGGTTGAGCTTGCAGGACTCCCAGAGGTAAGTCCCATGCTTCGTGTCACTTTGGATTTGGAGAATCTGTTTAAGAAAAACACAACTAGACAGAGAGTTAAGTCGAGTCAAAAATATGAATATTCATATTTTTCACATGAATTTAAAAGAAGACTTGTACTCAGTTCCTGCTACGGTACAAATTAATTCAGGGAGGGCCAGATGCTCTAGTGGTATAAACCTGCCAATAAGGTGGCTGATTTATGTTGGCTAGTTTATCTGGCCTGAAGCGTTAAATGTGTACATTGCATATAACAAACTAAAGGCCGATTAATTGGTCCATTTAAAATGTCATCGAGTTAAAAGCTACAGAAATGCAAGTGTAAGCATGCATTTAGGACCACAACCCCAGGCTACTAGCTGTTCCCACGTTCTTATGTATCCTTCAGTGGTACCCAGAGTTTAATCAATGACTGCAAGCTTAGGCTAGACTAAGACACATCTCTTAATAATTTCATCAGTAAAAATATTATGGCTCTTTATAACCTACAGTCTTTAAACCCAGACTTCATAAGAAGTTTTCAATAGAAGCTGAGATGCATGTAGAAATTATTAGCTATTTTCAAGACTTTCAAACTGCATTTCTGTAAAGATATCCTCAGGCTCTAAAATTCTCCATGAATTTTAATTTTAAAACATTGACATTTTCAAAAGTACAGTGAAAATAATCTCCAGGGCTCATAGAGTTTTGTTTTTGTTTTTTTTTTTTTTCCAAAGTGCGTCTGTAATTGGCCCTGTGGACTTCGCATCAGCAAAGTCCTTAAGTGAAACCTTAACTTCTGTATCAGGACTATTTATATTTCAAGTGAAGTGAGTATTTAAGTGCGTTACTGAACTGGGGCCATTTCCTACCCATGTGACTGAAGTTGGGACTCCATTTAAGTCACCAAACCACTTGGCTTGTATTCTTGCTGACCCTACAGCAATTTTTCATCAATAGGAATGCACAGAAAAGGCCAAAAGCCATACTGGAGATTGTGTTGGGCTTTTTTCTGCATGATAGCTTGGTCAAGATGCAAAGAACCTCTGAGCAAAGCCTTCTTGTTGGTCTTGACTCCTCACTCTTTAACTGGAAGTGCTTTTCCTCTGAATATGCTACTTTGCATAGGAAAGAGATAGAGCAGCCCCCAAAGCCCTGCTGCTAAATACCTCATGGCAGTCCCCTTGCTCCTCAAGCAACCCTTTCTAGAGAGCCCACAGGGTCAGTCCTAAAACCAATGCTGAACTGCCACTGTTGGAGGTGATATTAGGGTCTTCAGAATTGTCCTAAAACTGTGAGGGAAGAAAATCATCTATGTACAGCTTGACTTCAAGTTTTTGCCGTTGTTGCAGATAAAATGAGGAACTGAAATACATAAATTTAAAAAGTGGGACACTAAATGTGTTGCTCCAGACAATCAGATCCAGTCTTTCCAGTTTAATCAGTGATCCTTTAAAAACTATTGCAGAATTTCCTATTTACTGTCATAGAATCATATCATGGAATCATAGAATGGTTTGGATTGGGAGGGACCTTAAAAATCATCTAGTTCTGACCCCCATACCTTCCACTAGACCAGGGTGCTCAAAGCCCCATCCAACCTGGTCTTGAACACTTCCAGGGATGGACCATCCACAACTACTCTGGGCAACCTGTTCCAGTATTTCACTAACCTCACTGTAAAAAATTTATTCCTTATGTCTAATCTAAATTTACTCTCTTTCAGTTTAAAGCCATTACCCCTACATGCTCTTGTCATAAGTCCCACCCTAGTTTATTTGTAGGCCCCCTTTAGGTACTGGAAGGCTGCTATAAGGTCTCCACGGAGCCTTGTGGAGGCTGAACAGCCCCAGCTCTCTCAGCCTGTCTTCACGGGGGAGGTGCTTCAGCCCTCTTATCATCTTCGTGGTCCTCCTCTGGACTCACTCCAACTGGTCCATGTCCTTCTTATGTTGGAGGCTGCAGAGCTGGATGCAGTGCTGCAGGTGGGGGCTCGCAAGAGTGGAGTAGAGAGGGAGAGTGTCCCTCGACCTGCTGGCCACGCTCCTTTTGATGCAGCCCTGAATGCTGTTGGCTTTCTGGGCTGCCCGTGAAACCTACTCTGTGTATGAGAATAAGAAATACATTTGTAGTAGACTGTGATAAAGCTTGACATTGTATATGCTGCTGGTTCACTGAAGCTCCGAAATTGGAAGAAATTAATTATTTTTAACTTAGCAAGATTCTTATGTCCACTCCTGGATTTGTTTTCTCAGTGTTTCATTAGATTCTGGGGGCGAGAGAGGGAGGTTTGATAAGCAGAAGAGCAAAAATTTTTTTTCTTTCCATAACAGTGTTCTGGTTTTGTTTAGTGAGGGGGGGCTACAGTGACAGCTTCTGTAAGAAGCTGGTAGAAGTTGTTTCCCCTTTGTCCAGTGGACTCAGCTGGGCCTAGGGCAGACCCACTGCTGGCCAAGGCCAAGCCAATTGGTAGCAGAATGTTCCCTGATAATGCCTCTGCGATAACATATTTAAGAAGGGGAAAACAGAAAAAAAAAAAAAGTAGAGAAGATGTGAAGGAGCTGAGCGGGGGGCAGACGCGCAGAGGGGGAGGCGCAGGCCTTGTGGGCCTTGCAGGCCTCACCCTCTGGCCTCCCGCTGGGGAGCCCGACTCAGCCAGGCCCAGCTGCAAGAGGTAGAGAGGAGAGGAGATGGAAGATGTGAAGAGATTGAGAGGTGTCTGCCAGCCTGTTGTGAAGAACTTTTCTTGTGAGAGGAATGGCTGCAGACACCAAGGTCAGTGAAGAAGGAGGGGGAGCAGTAATGCGGCTCCAGGCCAAGATTCCCCTGTAGCCTGTGGTGATGACCATGGTGGAGCAGGTTGTCCCCCTGCAGCCCATGGAGGTCCATGGAGGAGCAGAGATCCACCTGCAGCCCGTGGAGGACCCCACGCTGGGGTAGGCAGATGCCTGAAGGAGGCTGTGCACCCCGTGGAAGAGATGACCCACGCCAGAGCAGTTTCACAAAGGACTGTGGCCCATGGGAGGGACCCCACGGTGGAGCAGGGGAGGAATGTGAGTTCTTCCCCCGACTATGAAGCAGCAGCGTAAAACGTGTGATGAACTGACCGCGACCCCCATTCTCTCTTCCCTCCTGTGTCGCTTGCAGGGGGGAAGGTAGTAGAGATAATGTTAAGCCTGGGAAGAGGGAGGAGTGGGGGGGAGGTTATCTTGTTCCCTGTCTCATTGTCCTGCTAGTTTTATAAATAAATGAGTATTTTTTCCCCAAGCCGAGTCTGTTTTGCCCATGAAGGTAATTTTAAGGATTTCTCCCTGTCCTTATCTCAAACCTCGAGCCGTTTTTCTTATATTATCTCCCCCTGTTCTCTCGGAGGGTGGGGGGAGTGAGAGAGAGACTGGTCCCGATTGGGGCTGAACTACGACAAATAAGAAATTTAAGATACTCCTTTGCAAGGTAGTCTTCATGAGCAATTAAGATCTATGGAGTTGCATAGGCCTTGAGATCCAGTTAAAGGATTGAAGTCCAAATATAATTTTCTTGGCAGAGCTATGAAGTGAATTTTTGATATACTGGATCCTGCCAATTTTTTTTTTAATTGTTCTTTTCTTATTTTAAAAGAATGTTTTGTTATAATTGGTTGCAGACCAGAATGCTATTGTGGATACACTTTTGTCAAAACAATGACCACAAACTTGATCAGAAAAGAAACCCAAAACAAAAACTGGTAGGGAAAGTGAGCAGTGACCGGAATATGTTTTGTTTTGGTTTTGTTATTTTTTGTAGGAAATATGTAAACTTCCATGATACTATCCTGTCTGCTGCGCTTAAATAGTAAAAGAACTTGTCCAACTGGGCAAGAATACCAGATCACAAAAGATATTGTTCTTTTGTCTTCTTGAGATTGAGTTTTAAAATAGTTTTTAAAGGACCAGGTGTATGGGGAAGCCTTATTAAAGGATCACATTAATGTCTGATAAAATGGTAGCAAGTTTTTGGACTAGAGGCTTTAGACTTGTGTCTCAGCAAAAAAAAAAAAGCTAGTGGCAGCATAGGAAGCCCTGTTTCTATTTTCTTCTGTATAATTTTATTTTCTTTATAAACACTGACATTTTCCTCCATTGTCATGCTGACACCTGAAGGGTCAGCTCCCTGTAGCACAGCTTGTGCACTCACAGAGAGTTCTGGCAGTATTTTTGTTGCTGTTTTTAAGAATTTGGTCTTAGAAAAAGAAATAAGTCTAAGAAAAAAGTCTACAGACTTTTTCAAAATCATCTCAGTTTCTTTTGATAGCTTCTTCTATCTTCTCATAACAGTTTTGTCAGAATGGCTTGGTCTCATTCATCATAAGTTTTCGATTACTTCCTTTCTGGTTTTTTGTTTTACAGACAGTTTAGAGAATGTGCTGGGAAGAGTTGAAGAAAAAGAAAACCCTTTGTTATTTGAAAAGAGGTAGTTATCTCATCATTTTCTGATCTAGCAACATGGAACACGAGTTTTTGATCTTTTTACATATTTTGAACTTCTGAGCCTTCAGAGGTCTCGCATGCTACAGCTTTTTGGGGCATTATTGTACTTTTTCATGATCATTCCTATAGTCTTTTCAATTGTAATTAACATTTGACATGAGCCTTTCTTCAAACAATGTGTTCAAGGAGAGAGAGCCTTCTATTCAATGATACCTCCTTGTTTAGATTGGGAGGTCTTTGTAGGACTCTGCCTTTTGTCACCATCCTTGCCCAACAGTGTATTTTCTTTGTGTTAACCTGTTTTAATGTTGTCTTGAGACAAGAGATTGCCTCTGTTGTAATCTGTTTCTCTCTTTCCTTTAAGATATAGATTGAAGAGCACAGATTAAAACCAGATTTTAGTCACATTCTGCAAAAATCAATGTTTTTGCTTTTTTATGTTGGGAATTTCATCAGAAATTAGCATCTAAAAAATGAGAAGGGGATGGAAAAAAAAATTATAGCGTGACCTGGGAAATTCAGTGTGTTTTCAGGACTTCTGCATCACGATTGTCTTTCATTCTGAAACTGAAACCATCTGTGTATCAAGTCATCGAGTTCAACAGAAGACAAGGTAATATACTCCTGAAAAAACAAGCCATGGCACATTTCTGTCCATAACAATCTCTAGTTCTCATCATTTTAGTAGCTGAGCAACAGGGGAAGAGTGCTGGACAAGGTAGGAGCAATACAGCTCTCTGCAAGGTTAGCTTAAGACTGTGTGAGCAATTAGATATATATCTCAGTTTGTCCTGTACTCAAATCTGTCCAGTTTTGAGCTTGAGAGTGTTCATTAGTGCAGTGTGGATAAAAGGAATTGCCAGTTCTGGGAAGCAGTGCTTCCAGGAGGTACGGCAGACACCCTCTGTGCTCTGACACAAAAAGGTTACTCAACAATGTGTGAAATCAGACTCTTGGACAAGCTTCCAAGCTGCCTGAGCGTATTGATTCTGGCACCTGATTTCATACACAGGTGCTCAGGTTTATGTGTCCAGATGAAGTTACCTCTTAACATCTTAATTATATGCCAGACTTTGGCTTTATCTGGGTGTTGTTAGGAAAGGCAATGGAGGATAGAAGTATGCCAAAAAAAATTGCAAGAAAATTAAAAAAACAAAACAAAACCAAAGCCAAGTGCTTGTTCCAAAAACATATATCACAGATTAAGAAATATGTGATAACAATAACATTTGCATAGCATTATCTACTGAATAGAACCAGGATTGCTCAGATGTAAAGCAAATGAGCTTTATATTTACGTTCCGCACAGCTCAGCTCATATGCAAGAGGATTTAACTTCCCCGTTCTCCCGTGGTGGTGGAGCACGGTTTTAGTGTGTCAGTGAGAAATGCTGCAGGCTTTCCTAGCCTAACTGACCCTGGTAGGATGTGTTGGCAACAATGTATTTCATTCTGTGTGAGCTAAATTAAGTGTGGCATTTGAAAGTCATACTGAGTAGTCTGGCTTTTACATGCAGGATTAGATTTTACAGGGCAAGTTTTGGCTGCTTTATTAGCACCCATCTGGTGTCCTGCACCTTGCAGGACAAAAGACATGCGAAACCATTACACAGGCTGTTGTAATACCTTTCCAGCAAGAATTTGACTAGGCTGGTAAGTGAGACTGCCTAGATGATGTACTGGAAAATCAGTGAGAACAGGACCTTCTTGGGTTGGGTGGTTTATTGTGTAGGTAGGAGGGGTTGGGCTGTGGTTATTGAGGCTTTCCAGAGCTCTCTGCTGAAAATTTTGTGGTCAATATCTCTCTCCTTGAAGATACAATAACTAATTTGTTTGGTGAGCCTGTGATTTGTTTGTACTTTGGCCTGTTCAGGTGGCAACTTTTTCCTTACTGTGGTAGGTGTCCATTCAAATGCAAGAAACTATCAGTGGCAGGAGGGTAGAGACAGAAGAGGACAAAGAAAGGTCCTGGTGCCACTTGGGCACCTCAAGAGCCAAGTCTAACACCCCTTCCCCAGGTTAACCTGCCTGATGAAGCTCAGCACTCACTGATTACTTCCTGCAACTTCCCACAAATGGTGTCGAAGGAGCTGCTCTGTGGTTTCTCTGTGGATTTCCAATGACGTTTAGTTCCTCTGGTTCCTTTGCCCAAGCCCTTTTTAAAGTAAATCACGTTTTAGTTGCAGTTGTTTTGGAGATTAAATGCACGTGTTGTGTTGATCCCTTTTCACTCCCTTGGTGTAATTTGTTTACCGTCCCCTTACATATTGCCAGAGATGTGAGGGGGAAAAAAAGAAGGCTGAAGTATCCATTTGTTTTTATATTTCATTTGTTCCTCCAGCTTTATGATGTTCAACCCCCCTGTTTTCACCTTCACATAGGAATGCACCTTCAAGGACAATTTTACACTCTGGTTGGTCTCCAGGTAACCTAAATTTTTCATTCCCTTATTATTAAGCCTAAGCTTGTAACTGAAACTAAACTCTTTCCAAATTAACCCCTTGGTGTGAAATGTCAAGGATTTTCCAACTCTATCAAATGAAAGTCACTGAAGCTGGGAACCTATTGACACCAAAGGGTTAACCCATTAGCTGCCATTTAATGTCCTCAGCTTTAATCTACAGAATCACAGCTAGCGCTGTGATTTACTAACCCCGCCACAGAAATATCCAAGAGTGCGTGTTATTTGGGGATAGACTTGAGAGAAAACCAGACAACTTCATAGCTGTAAAGGAAAACGAATAAAGGGCCTGGGAGTGGAAACCAGCAGTAATTCAAGAGAGATGTATCCTATGTTAACAGACCTCCAGGCAAAACCCACTGTTAATTATAAAAAATTCCTCCGGGTTTCTAATCTCCGTGCAGCTGCGGTGGAATAGTGCATGTGGTACCCGTGGCACTGGGGGGCTGGAGCAGACTGTGCAAACTGGACTAGAGTGGCCGCCTGTGGGAGGGCTGTTGGGTTTGGTCGAGCTGTCCTGCAAATCTCCCAGCTCCAGGCACGTTTCCATCCCAACAGCCAGTCCAGCTGCGTGACCACGTGTACGTGGGACCGCTGGGACAAGCGCAGCCGCTGCTCTCGGTAAGGGCACGTGAACACTCCAGAGGGCCATGCCAGGACACAAGAGCAGAGGAGGGCTCCAAGGCATCCTGCTGCCCCTGCTCCCAGAGCTGGAGGTGCTGACAGATGGCTTTCATGTTTGAAAAATCAAAGCCAGGATTTCTGCAGACACGTGGGACGCCCCAGAGAGCCCCTCCTTGCCAGCTATTAGCTCAGGTAATGTGAATAGGCGACGGAGCAAAAAATTGAACTTTCCATCTGACTCGATCACCAAATGCTCCTTCCCCGCGGTATGTGGGGTGGGAATGAGACCTGTGGCCAGACAGCGAGGAGAACCCCAACGGTGCAGGCATCCCAGGAACAAGCGCTGCCTGCCCCTGCTCCCAGCTCTGAACAGCAATTTGGCTCATTCCTTGCACCACTTGAGTACAAACGGAATGCAGCGTCATTCTCTGGCCACACAAATAACACAGGCGTTTAAAAGGCAAAATGTGAATGTGATGTAATAGGGAGATGGGCAGAGGAGGATAGGGAATGGAGGAGTGAGTTTGAATTTGCAGAGAATAGTAAACCTTTGGTCATTCAGGTTTTTGGAGGAGCGGACTAAAAAAAAGATTTACATGCATTGTTTGTTTCTTGGTGAAATACTGATTACAAGAAATTCTAATGTCTGTGAGGCTGGAGACTGGTAATCTTGCCTTATGTTATTCAAAATATGCTCTTGTCCTCTTACCATGGCCTGGTTTTTCTTCTACAGAAATGCCTTGACAAAATATTGCAGCAATTTTCCTGGCAGATCTGATAGTCCGTCTTTACCGTGGAGGCTTTAGAAGATATTTGCTCAAGGAGAGTGTGTTCCCAGTACCACCAATTCTGTAAAAGCACTAAATTAGGATATTAGTTATTAAATTCAACTACACAAATTACCATTTATATAATTATAAATCAGTCTCTACTGAGCAACCATTTTTATGGTGATGATCCTAGTATTTACATTAAAATTGCAGTACATAAGGTAAATTATGTATTCCAACCTGCAATTTTTGCCGAGGATTTACACATGCAGAATAAATTATTTTCTCTTTCTTAAGCAACAGTAACCGCAAGTAATGTGCAGAAACACTCATAACCATGGTTTCACATGAAAGCTACATTTTTTCCTTCCATAACCTGCTGTAATTACAGTGTACATCAATTCCACCATAGGTAGATACACCAGGTTTTTTTTTTTCCTTTTCTTCATACAATTTTAATGACTATCCCTGCTTAGAATACAACATTTTAAATTAAAATATTAAAAATTTAGAGGTAGATTGTTTCCCTAACAACAGCAATGGCAACATTTAATTCCCCTCTGTGTAATTTGTAAATAAATACATACAGTTTCTGATACTAGTGAGATAATGTGCCTGAGGCTAATGTGCCATTACAAATATTTTGAGCCTGAGCTTGATAATGCAGGTCATGGTATTTAAATATGTATGAACTCAACAAATTTAACCTTCTTGCAGCTTACCAGCATATTGACAAAACCCATCGTAATAGGGATACATGGACATCGTGAAGTAGCTGAGTTATGCTAGGTTAGGTGTGGGGTTTGGGTTTTTTGGGCTCCTGGTGGCAGTCCAAGGGAGTGGTGTGGGATTCAAGCTTGTGTGGGATCATGGAGGGTGCAGAGCAGATCTTAGCAGCTTTCTTCAGCTCCACAGATGTCTTCTGGAGGGTTATGGTGGGTCGTACTTGTGAGATGACCCAGACTATTCAGCACATACGGTATATTCGGAGGATGACCTGTAATAGAGCTTGCCTTAGTAAGCCCTGCCTGAAGATGGAAGGCTTGACTCTTTGATTTATTAACTAGTCTCCAGGACTGGTGCCTGGAGGGGATGAGCTGTGTATCTGAGTGAGTTTTTCTCAGAACCATGAGTGTAAGTGCCCCCTGGTTGTGTTTAGAGGCTATGGCTCTGCAGAGCAGCCACGCCGCCCTGTGATGCTCAGATCCCGATGGGGAGGCTGGCCTGGATGCCACCAGAGGCAGGGTCCCCGCAGGGTGTCTGACAAAGGCTAGCTGTACTTTTGGCACTGCAAGTTAATGAGTTGTTAAGACAGAAAAAGATGAGGCGAGAAAATGCCAAGCTGTTTGGTCTAATCCCCATGTCTTGCCCTGTGGCTATATCAGAAATCATTTAAGTTTACAAGCTCCCTATTTGCAGGATACTCTTCTGCTTGCTGTGAACTCAGCTCTTGTTTTTGTCTACCAAGCACTGAGCTCAGCTCTAGTGGAAAAAGACCTTTTAAACTCCTCTGTGAGCATTACTCTTAGGCTTAGGACTGCTGGTTTAGCCTGTAAAGAGCTTTGGCCAGGCTCAGTGGTGCTCTGCCTCTCAAGGAGTGCAGCTGGAGGCGAGGAAAGCAGATTCCTAATCTCTGTTCCTCTGATCTCTGGGTTGAACCTTGCTGGGAAGGGAGTATCTCCTGCAGGGCTTTGACTCAACACGCTCCCTCAAGCTGGTGGCAAATGAAGTCTTGCAACATCGCTGCAGTGTTGAGTTTGGCTATAGAGAGAGTGAAATGTTTAAGGTACAGGTTCTCCTAGATTTCTTATCATCTCCACTTGTCATCTTCTTTCATAGCTAATTATTCAGGTGCTGAACTAAGTAAAAATTTACTAATGCTCTAGTCAGTGCTAACCCCAACTCCAGCGTTAGGAAACCTCAGAGACCAAATTGTGGTCTCCTTCCTCTTGGTGTGGCGCCGGCTCATGGAGGATGGGCTTATGTGTGTTGGCTGAAGGCTGGAGCCAGCACAGCGTACACAAATTTGCTTGGACCCTGTGGTGGCTGGATACAGTTGTTGTATTGCATCGGCAAAAGCTTCAACGGGACCGTCAAGGCTGGCTCAGATCCTCAACTCGTGCCTTCTGCTGGGGCTCAGTCAAAATCAGCGGCACTACGATGTTTTATAGAGTCTGAGGCACTCACTGTGGGGAAATATAATCCTGAAAGCAGTGTATTTTAGGGGCTGCAATTTCAGCAGAGCAGAGCGTTGCTCCTGCAGGGCTCTTAGCTGGGAAATGGGCTGTCACAAGTTACCTAATAAAGCTCTGGGCAACATGCCGTGATGTATCATGATGGAAGGGAGGAAAAGCAGACCTAAAGGGAGAAGAAGTAATGAGAGAGAAAAGACTTGAAGATCAGACCATCATGGTTTGAGTCACACTAAAAGGATTATTTGGTTGTCAATAATGAGGTCAGCAGTTCTATATCTGACTGGTAGAACCATGTGCTGTCCCATTAAAGCAAGCTCTACCTAAAGCTTGTTAGACTTAACGTGTTGAAATAATGTTACACATAGTCAGCCTTAGTCAATGCCAGTAATTAATGTGAGTGCAATTAATCTGAGTGGAGATGACACCTTTTGTCAGCAGCAGGTACTCCTTTCTAGCAAAGGTAAAGCTGAGCAAGAGTTGAAAGGAAAATTATTAACAACGTTCCTCTGCAACTGCAAAGTTTGTCTTCACACCTTATTACTTCCCGAGATGGATGAGCTAAACATGGAGAATAACCAAACAAGAAAAACCCCTTCATGGGCAACCATTCTTGCTGGCTGAAAGGAAAGCTTTCCTTTGTATACGTTGATATTTCTTAAATGAAATGCTTTGATGGTCCCTGAGGGATTTAGCTTATCTCACAGCAAATGTGGAAGTTAAAGGAAATATGCAATTTGTAAGACAATCATATTGTTTGAACAACGATTGGCTGCAAGTGCTTTTGCTGAGATTTAGCACATTTAGGTATGTTTATCCCCATTACTTCTTTGCTGGAGTCTCTGTCAGAAATATGGCCCCCATTTGGGTACTGTGCAGGACGCAGTGTTGGACTGCTTTCCATGGCCTGGCCAACCAGCACTGCCTGTGACTGTCTGGGGACCTCTGCAGAAATGTCAATTAGCAATAAAAGTTCTGCAAACAAGCATTATGCCATCTCTTTATACCTCCCCTGCTGCTGCGCGCAGTTGCACAGTAATGTCCATAGCTAAAAAAGTGATGTGGGCTTGTGCAGCTCCTCCATTGCTCTAAGTTCAGTGTGGTGTTTTTCTGGATGCGCTCTCACGTGGAAGTTGGGATGTCAAATTGAAAATACAGGATTTAGCCATCGGTGTCCTTTCTAAAGGGATGCTTTTCAGATTGGAGTGCGTGTAGCATGCATCTAATTCCTCTTGGGCTAAACATCTTTGCTTTAGGTTCCTGCCTGTGCTTTTCTCTCAGGTGGTATTTCTGCAGGTGACTCGGAAATCTCTTAGCTGTCATCCACACAGCTCAGAGAGGCTTAGCAGGCGTTATTTACCATTTCTATCCTCAGTTTTGTTTTTTTTTCTTTATTATTTTTTCCTGCAATCCTCTTGATTTGAAAAAGGAAAAGCCCATATGTCAGAGCAGTGTCTGTCTTTCCTCTGGTGTGATTAATATCTGTTCAGGGTACTGCATAGATTGCCCCATCAGGGGCTGTGTAACTCAGGGAGGTTTTCCCAAGTTAAAATCTCTTCCTTGACTGGCCCAAGGGGATTGAGCTATGGTTTTGCCCTGCCTGTATGGAGTGGAAGGAGAAGCCCAGAAGCCTTCCCAGCACTGCCATCATGCAGGCACGGAGCTGGGTGCACGATGCACTGCCTGAAAAAAGGATGCAACAGCAATTACCACATTGGTGACAGCCTTGCAAGGGAAATAAGAGTTAACAGAGCAATTAAAACAGGGAACAGAGAGCTTGCCTATTTGCTGCTCTGCAGCACTGCCTGGAAAAGCATGTCTTGGTTTTGAGGGACAGGAGAAGGGCTTGGGCTAAACACTTGCCTTTCTTCCAGTAGGCAAGTGTTTATGTACCAGATGTCATGATACTTCCCATGTATCACCCACGAGGCTGAGATGGAGGCACCTACCTACGAGGTAGGTGCCTTTTACCTACCCAAACACAATCCAGCTCCTAACCTAGGGCTATGTATTTGATGCATGCCATCCATCTGGCATTGAGGTTGTCAAGGCAGCGCAGCTTTTTGGCTGCAAGCTGACATGGGCTTTTTGACCAGTGTCAGCAGTCAGGTGCTGTGCAGATCTGGTATATAGCACTTCTTTGCATGAAGATGCTTCCTCCAGTTTGAAATAGTATTTCGAAGCCAGTGTGCTCCAAAGATGAAGGGTGCTGTGGGCACAGCTATGTATTTTACTTGGCTTAACTCATTTGTTCTTTTAATCATTCATTATCCAGTTGGGAGCAACTGCAAAGTGCTGTTTCTCATCAAAACACATTCACCCTTATCACTCAAATATGCCCAAAGCCAGTTTCCTGCAGGACTTAACTTTTTTTAAAAAAAAAATTATAGTATTTCAAAGTTGCTTTGTGATTAGACCAGGCTCACTAGTAGATCTGTCACAATCCAAAGGTGTTTGAGGGCACATTTTTCCTAAGCCTGGGTGCGGGCATAAAGGGCTCAGCTGCAGAAGGCCTCCAGGTGCTCCACTGCTCCACATAAAAGAAAATATAACTGATGTTTTCATTAATAAAAGTTCAGACCATCGCTTATGCACTCCTAATCCTAGAGTAGTTAAATGACTGGAGAGAAGGATAATTCACACCAACACTGGTTACGCTCAAAGATTTCCTTTTCTGTATGTTTGAGTCTGTCTCTAAGAACAAATTTGCTTTGTTGTATCTTGTAAATAATTTATTATGCTCTTGTTAAAAAGTTGCTTTCTGGGGAGGAAAAAAAAAAAAAAATCACTGTATTTGGTTATCATGGTATACCACACAACCTAATGTTGACTAGTGAGCATGCAAAGGGGACGGTGTGAGATCTTGCAGAAGAGCATTTCTAGAAGAAGCAGTCTAAGGCTCTCCCTGTGAGTGGAGATGCAGCCTTGTAGCTGTTTCGGTGTTGTGCGCTCCTGCTGCATCTCATGGTGTTAGGGGTTACAAAACACCCCAGCATTGGGAATTCTTCAGTTCTGTGTGAATATCAGCTTTCATCAAAAAAGCATTTAATTTTTTTCTTTACTCCTCATTACTAAAGAAAAATGATCACAAATGTGACCCTGCAGGCTCAAAAACCCGACAAAAAGAACTCAAGTTAACCTAACATTTATCTCACGATTAATATTGGTGCTGACTCACCAATTTATACTACTTGAAAGGTCCACTTAAATAACCTGTAGCATTTATATACTACCCTTCAGATATGGATTGAAAAGCCCTTTCACATGTGAAACTCTGTCCCTTGTGATATATGCTTGTGATAGATTGTTACTGTGCATTTTGACTGATTCGGTCTCATTTTTCTGTGGTGATTTTTCTTAGTTCTGTCTCACTGTTCTGTGAGTGATGGGCTGTACACACGTGTTGCTCTCACTGGGATCTATAGAAGCCTGCAACATCCAGTGATTTCACCATAAAATTATCTGGCTGGGGACTTCACCTGCCCACAAGTTAATCTGGAGAAGGGCATGTGTACCGAAAAGAACTGACACCAGATAGGTGATATTAAGAAAACCTAGCAAGGAAATCCCCCAGGAAGCCATGTTTCTGCAGCAAAGCAGAGCAGCTCCATGTATTCCCCAGATGAATTAGCTCACAGGTCTTTGCAAATATACCCTCCTTGGTAGGAAAACAGAGTGCTCACATTTCTTCTGCTAAATTTTAAAAATGGTCTTTGCTTGAGTAATGCTGTGCTGCTTCAAGGTAAATGTATATAAGAATAAAATGTTATTTGCAAAAGCAATTTGGGGAGATTCTGGCAGTAGATGGCAGATGGTGATGCAGGACACAGGGTTGTCTTTGTCTTGGCCGTGAGCTTTCTCTGTGCATGGAGGTGAGGGGGGGGCTCTGCAGTAAAAGGACATTCAAAGGACCAGTGACTGCAAAAGCAGTTGGTGTTGATGGAAGGCTCTGCCTTCCTTCGGCAGATGCGTTGGTATGGATTGGCAGTGCTTTCCCTGTACCTCAGAGCATTTTGGCTGGAAGCCCCCAGAACTCACCTCTTATCTTGTATTGGGCTGGACTAAATAAAATTGCACAACCCTCTCCTTTTTTTTTTTTTTTCCTGTCTTTTTCTGTGTAAACTCTAAAGAGAGCTTCCGTGTTCGCATCTGTTAGGGCAGGTTGGGGTGGTCACTGTGAGTCAGCTGGCCCAGGATGGCTTTGAAGTGAGCAAACTCAACTTCATAGCTGAACCCCTAGACAGACTCACCATGTAGCATCTCACCATGTAGCTCTCCTTTCCCCACTTGCTCAGAAATAACAAGCATAATTTTTCACTGAGAGATAATTTATAAGGCAGACAAGCTCACAGCAGCAGTAAGAGCTAAGCAGTACACGCCAGAAATCTCACTACTATACGGTAAACATAGTGCCAGTTGCTTGTATGCTGATACTGGCATCTCTGGCTCCACTGTAAATATTTTTTTGTACTACCATTGAGGAGGAAATTTCCTTCTTCCATAGGCATGAGCTGATGGTGGTTCAGCTTTAGCAAAATCTTGTCTTCTTTTGCTTTGCGTTACCACCCCTCAACATGCACTCGCCTTGTGCACCCCTAGCAGAGTAAATGTTTCGGTAATGCCCAAATGCGTGACCTCTCTCTGCAATATTGAATTAACTTCATTCCACTTCAATTTTTCCCAGCTCCTCGAGGTTTTCTAGTTCTTCCTGTTTAATGCTATGATCCATCTCTATATTGGTAAAGCCTCTGATTTGCCGTGCATGTCTTACTTCCTTATGGATGTTACTTCTGCTGAGCAAACGCTATTGCCTCCACCAGTCCCTCAAGCGTCCCAGATAAAGGCACTGGGGAGGGGATGAGGGAAATATGCACTGGGGAGCTGCCGGGGGGATTTATGCAGCGATGCTCTGAGCATGCGTTTGAGAAGTATGAAGTGTATTTGTCAGGTTTAGGATTATGCTTAGAATCAACCCACCTCAGAGTATATGAAAATAACAACCTGATTTATGAGAACATGCATTTAATAAACAAAGCACAACAAGCCCTTACGCTGCCAGGGCTTGGTTCATGTGTGTGCCCGTATGGGTGCTCCACCGTGTAAGGGCAAACCCGTTGGTAACTGTGCATGCAAGAGACAGTTGCGTGCAAAGGTTTTGCGGCAGCGCGAGGCGGTTCCCATTGCAGCTGACTGTGAGTCATGGCTGTAGTCGGCTGCCCTTGTTCCCCACACCCGCCTGGCAAACAGAGCCCAGAATGTGCTTGGGGGAAGGGGTGATACTTAATTCATGTGCAAGCATAATTAAAGCAGATTCAGTCTGCAAAATCAGCTTGGGAGAGAACTCTGATTACCACCTCTCTGCACCTCCTCCTGGATAAAAGTGCAAGGCAGAGACGATGGGAGCTGGGCAAACCTCCCTTTGTCTGCTGAGATTAAGCTATGATTTGCCCACAAATCTGATGTGAACAATATCACTAACCAAATCAGATGATAGAGAAAACAGCAGAGCGAGGGGCACAGCCGAGGGAAAGATGGGAGCAGGAGAGTTTTGAAGGCTGCAGTTCTCCTCCCAGTGAATGAATGGGATGAGATGAAAGGATGAGATCAGTGAGCAGAGGAAGCACAGAAGTTGATAAAATCCTCAGACTTTAGAAGATTTACCTGAACCTATTAAAATGCAGCAGCTTTTCCTTGCTGGGACCACATGAATGAAAGCATGATTGACAGAGCAGCCAAGCCTTTCACCTAAAAGCAGAATTAGGAGGACATGCAAACTAAGTGATGCTGGTGCTTGAAAAGCCCATGCAAATTATTTTGAGGCAAGAACAGGAGAAGAGATCTGTCTGTGCAGGCAGTGTGAATACCAAATCAGTGCTATGAACAATGGTGGTAAAAGGCTTTGCTGTCCTGCCAGAAGCAAATCACAGTGGTTGGTGTCCACCTCATCACTCTAGCCTTGGTGCTGGGAGGCATGCAGAGAAAGGCAAATGTGTTCCACTTAATACTTCCTAATGATTTGGTTGGAAACATGACGTAGGTTTATTGAGATGCTCCGAATCCCTTCTTTGCACTGTGATCAGGAGCCAGGATTTTTCATGGCTGTGCTATCAGCATTGCTCACCTCCAGAAATGTAACTGTGTCCTTGCTCCATTACAGCAGGACTGTAAATCACTACAGCAGCATTCACACTGCCAAGATCAGAAACCATTACAGATTTTTATATTTTTTTCCTGTCCTGTTGTATCAGCTAGGCTTTCTTTAGATTGCTTTGTTTTTAGAAATTTATTTCATCATCTTATTATTGTAGTATGCACATTTAACTCAAAAATAATGCTTTGGAATTAGTGTCAAGAGAATTAACCACACTTCTGCGAGCAGACCATTAACACATACAGTGAGGAATCCAGCATGGGGACTGATAAAAATTAGAAGTCAGAGAGCTCAGGAGGGGAGGCTTAATTAGCCTCTGAGGTTTTTCTCTAAAATTCTTTTGAAATTAGAGATTCTCTCCAGGAGTTTATTATGAGGTCCTAAATGACTTTCAGTTAGGAGCTTAAGGGTTTGACCCAAATCTTGTCCTTGTTACACCTTAAAGAGATTGCAGCATTAAGTACAGGTGAGCCTGGAAGCTGAAGATGAATCTTCCAGGAAGTTGACCCAACTCCAAAGCCAACATGGTCAAAATCTTCTCCTTTGCATAAATATGGAGGCTTTGAAGCCAAGTTCTTGGTTTAAGACAGATACTTCTGAAACAGGGCTTTACTCTGCTGCGTAGCTGAGCCTGCTGTGGAAAAACAAGGAAGATAAGACTACAGGCTGCTTTCCCAAGTTTATGCGTTGAAGGCAATTTAACTGGAGGCTGCAGATGAAAGGCTGAATTTGTTTAGTCACTATCTCATGGGAAATTACCACAGTCTTTGAGGAATGCTACAAACCTCTAGGCAGGTGCTTGTTGTCCCTCTGGACACTTGGCAAATCAGCTTTTTAGAATTTTAGATTGTTCCTGAGAATATAAATAGGAAAAATTGTGTATGTGAGAATGTAACACTTTCCCAGAGCATGGAGGTAGCCAAGCTCAAGGCTGAAGCATTGAACACCAACCAATGGGGTGGAGAACAGGCAAATACCTCAAGTCTCCTGAAACCCAGGATATCAGCAGCGTTTTCTTTCTTATTTTGTGCATGTGTGAAGTAATTAATTACTTAGCCAAACTGCATCACAATTTGATTCAGTCAGATAATGGCCCTGAAATTCAAACAGGGTAAGAGTCTTCAAGTCCTGTTTGTTTACTGTGTTTGAGTTTCCCAGTGTGGCATGCACCAGCCAGAGAAACTGCTCAACCTTCAGCCCTTGCCAGTAGCTGAGAAAGCAAAGGCTGTCTTAAAGATACAACTGGAAGACCTAGAAGTTGCTGGAGGCCAAGTGAGATGAGGTGAAAAGCACATTTGTGCCAGCAGAGGCGTGGGTAAGTGCTGTCAGACCTTTACTATTGACCTGTGTCTCATCTTGAAGCGACACCGGTCTGCGGTCTCTAGACTTACCTAGCTCTAGTTTGGGCTCTGATCACGCACAGCATTGGAAAGCCTTTATCACTTGCTTTCAAAACCAGGTGCAAGCTTTTCTACTCTTTGTCAGTGCAGCGTCCAGGGCAGAAACCACCCGAGCGCCTTCTCCTTTTCACCTGCCCGTCCTGCTGCCTTCCAACCCATGGTGAAGAGTGACTCCACACAGGTCCTGTGGCAAAGAGCCTCCTGCCCCAGCCTAGCAGTGACCCGTGATGTCTGGTGACCTCCCTCTTGTAGCAAGATGCTATGTTGGTTACTGCTGTGTTTAAGCTGCTTTATTTTCCACCTTAAGTGGCTTGTTCAGAGTTTGGTTAATTAAGCGTCTGGGCACAGCGAGCTCCTCAGTTAATTCGCTGCATGCTGAGGGATGTTTATCGCTGCGTAGCATATGCTCAGATTTCCCAAGTATGCTTTTGCAGCAGAGGCTTTATGTACCCCGCCTGTTTTTCTGATCCTCCAAGCGACTTTTTCAAAATGGCATTTTTAGCTACAGGGAGGCTGCTTTCCCAGGCACTCCTGGTACTTTGGTGATGTTACCATTTTCCTCCTACTCCAACAAGTGGTTTCTCATTTTGTCTGTTCCTCCTGTTACTCTCTTTTTCCTGAATCTCGTTGGATAACATCCCTCTTTTTCCCCCTGCAAGCTTTCTTCTTTCTCTCCTTCACACATAAGCTGATAGTAGCTAACCTTGCTGCATCCTTGTCTCCTCTTGGGTTCATCTGCACTGGGCAGGTTGGGTTTCTTTTCATTCCAGTTGTAAAAACACAATAAGCAGGGACCAGAGTGACATCAGCCTTGCATTTATACAAAGAGGGAAAACCCCAGCCATTGTGGCAATTAGACATCAGGGAGCTGACAGATTAATGCCCAATGCAAGAGCTGCACGGAAATGTTTGCACTAAGCACTTACTGTTAATTATTCATTCTGCTCAGGCAGACCTTATCTTCGGCTTGACATCCCAAGGTACAGGGAAGCTGCAGAGTCCCCTGTGGGTGAAGGAGACAGGGAGAGGTGAAGAATGAGGTAGCATCTCATGTTTTACTGTGTCCTACTGCCACAGAGGATCTTGACAGGGTCAAACTGCTGTTTTGCTTCTGTGCTCTCAAGGCATTTTGTTGCAGGGAAAGATTTATTAGCTGGGCAAACATTTTACATGGGCCTCCTCTGGCAGCAGTAATCACAAGTGGGCTTTGCTGGGATGCTTTTTTCTCCCCCCCCCCGTTAAGGCACTGGTCCCTGTAAGCATGCAGCTATATACCTGAACTTCACACTGAGGAATGGCAGCATTCATGTTGGAGGGCCCAGCAGGAGGAAGCAGGAATAGTAGATGGAGACCTAAATACAAACAAAATGTATTTTATGTATATTCTACTGCCCTAACTCTGAAGAAAGATATGTTAATAGTGTCTGTTGTTGTTTTGCCCTATGCATTTTGTGTCTTTTCTCCTGTTCACAGAGTTGGCCACTGTCCACGTGCCTACCAGAAGTGCTTTGGTATATAAAAGCCTGCAGCTGACAGCAATATCTTTGCATTGTATATGAATACGGGATATATAGTCGCTGCTTCACTTTGGCTTCAGATACTTTCTTATACAACTCTGGCCTGTTCCCGACATGCCAGCTATGCATATCTGCTTCCAGATCCCATAGTTATGTGAGACAGGGCTGCACCAAGCTAGTGAAGGCTACGAAAGCATGAAGTGCCGTCCAGTAGAGAGTCAGCAAAAGGGGAGCAGATCCTGGGGATGGTGAAGGAGCCCATCTCCAGCTCCCTTCCATCAACAGCACCTCTCAGCTCTTCAGAAATCTCAGTTGGTCTCTGGTGCAGATTCCCTCTGAATGTACCCTAGACTGATGGTACCTCACAATTTCTTTAAGTGTTACAGTGTTTTAACCATCTTTTTTAATATCTTTGACCTTATCTCCTGGCCTGCTCTTAAGAGTTAAAAAAAAAAAAAAAAGATTTAAAATAGTCTAACCCATCTAATAGATGAGATGGAAACTTCATTGACTGACTTACCCAGGAGAGATGTCTGAAGCTCATCACACCTAAATTAAATTATATCTTGAGCACCTTTCCTTTGAGCGCTGTCATTTTCCTGCAACAGGCTGCATAAATTGCTTTTTCATTTTATTTGATGTGGCAAGAAGCCAAGACTGGAATCTATCATTCTCCAAATACTGGAGCAGTCGTGATGGGTCAAACCAATCTGACATGAAGGTTATTATCACCGAGCGTGTGGGTTAGCACGGTTGAAGAAAATAACGTCTTTTCCTGAATTAACACCTAAGTGCATCCTGACACAGAAACTGTTCTCTCAAGACTTTTTTTGATTCAGGAACTCCTGTGAACTTCATTGATGATCTCAGTCCTTGATTTCCCATGAGTGACACAGAAGGCAAATTAAGTTTATGGCAGAAAGTCTTCTACAGATTGTGTAAGTCTTTATACTAATTCTGATAGTAAAATAGGTGGGATAAGCTGGAGTAGTGCATACTGTGTGAAAGTGGATTGCATAGTCAGACCATACAGGGGATTAATTTTGAGTCATGAGAAAATGAATGCTAATGTCAGAATTTGCTTTTTTTCCAGCCCAAGTATGAGGAAAAAAGATACTGGTCCATCATTTCTGTGGCGACCACAGCTCTTGCACCACAGGCAGTAGGTCAAGGGAGTCAGTAGTGCCATGCCTCAGATCTGCTGCCCGCCTGGAGATCTCCCACTGTAAAAAGTGTGCAGGGCATCTTACTGAGTGCAATGGGTGTGTTAATGCTTACCTTAGTGACGCTTTAGTTTTACCTATCTGAGGTGTACATCAACCAGTGCATACAGATTATATCCCCCTTGCAGAGCCTCTTTCTGTGGCAACTGCTGCATGAGCTGAAGTGACCCAGTGATGGGTGGTAACCCTACTTGTGTTCCCGCTGCACCCCAAACTGCTCTGCTCCATCTTCCCAAGGCTGACAGGGACAGAGCATAGAGCTGTGAGGCTGTGTGGCACTGCCAACACTGTGAAAGAGGAAAGAGAGGCAGGAGATGAAATCATTGTTTGGTTCTGCTCCCAGCTGGATGCCTTCCTGCCCCCAGGTGCACACACATGCACCTAAATTTGTATGACATGAGTATCCCAGGATGGGCAATGAGATACACTGAATATGCAATCAGGGCTCACTCAGTGAGTGGGTGATTAATAACTGCATTTGTACTAGTGCAAATTGAGGAGGAAATCAAGCCATTGTCTTTTAATACAAAAGAGCTTTGACAAGTTGATTAGGATTTTAGTTTCTTTTGTAATATGCATATTTGATACATATATATACATATATATATGACTCCTGTATGAATCTGACATGCTAAAGGAGGTTGGGACCTTAACATTTGAGCTGAAAGAGGTTAGAGTAATACAAATACAAGTTATTTCTCATGTCCAAGTATTTTTACTAATAGTGCTTTGTGGTTAAAACAAGATTTGTGTATTTTTAATGCACTGAAAATACTACTGGTCTCTACAACAGCTGTGAAGTCAGTAAGCATTATTGCCCTATTGTTGTTTAAAACTAATGGATTTCTCTTGGCTTTTTTATAGCTTTCTATGTTGGCAAGAAATGAACAAGATATCTTATACAGTGATCAGATCCAAAAGCTGTTAGAAATAGTGAAAAGATGACCACTGACTGCTGAGCCTTGGATTAGACCCTAATATTTTCTTGGTGACATTTTGTGTGACAGTCCAATCTCATTTATGTCACGTTCCTTTCTGATTTATGGTTCTTTTTGGGTTTCATTCACTAAAGGACCTGATAAGGACCAGAGTTGAGCTAAGGCTACTCTTCCTGCTCTGTATGCCCGCTCCAGACCAAGGGTTTGCTTCTTGCAGGATAAGGGTTTTGCTGAAGCAGGGAAACTATGCTGGCTGTGTGCCATTTCTCCCTTATTGATCCTTCATACTCTTGGCACAGGTCCCACCTTGCTCCAGCACGTGGATCATCCTCACTACTTTGCAACACCTTACAAACATTAGCAGAGCATAAATCTATGCAAGTTGTCTCCTATGATGTTAACAACGCAGATGTGTTATTCATTTTCAGGCCATCACTGACCACCTGCCACTGGATTTTATTATTTACATGAGGCTGATGGACAACCTGCAGATTCTCTGGCATCACTCTGAATTTTGGGCCTTGATTTCCTTTCAGATTTCTTCTGCCCCTCTCCTGGCATGCTTTTCCAAGGCTGGCTCCAGAGTGGAAGGAGTGGGGGGAGATTTTCTTCTGGGTCTCTCTTAAGTTTTAATTAATCAGTGAGGTTTCTTTCTGGCTTGAATTCTTTCTAGCTTCAGTGCCGCTGTCTCATTAATTGCAGCCAGTTAGCACAGTGGAGATGCAGCCAAGTGTCAGCTGGTATGTGCTTTTTGTCTCTTTTGTCGGCATAATTAGAGAGTATTCACCAACTATCATGTTGCTCAAACATGCTGCTTTATGTTGTTTCCTCTGTTGTGTATCTATATCTCGTGGCCCTTTGGCTGAACTTTGGCTTCTGCAGTGGGGAAAGGTCGCTTGGAGGGGAGTTCTTTCTTGGTGCTAAATAAAAACATGGCTTGGGATATAAAAGTGTTGCTGGGAAGGCTATACAGGGTGATGAAAGCATGTTTCCTTGGCAATCCAGGACCTGCTCCCCATGCACAACACTCAGCTTTGTGACGGCAAGGCAAGCACCTTGCCCTGATGTGGCAAGTGAGGCTGGGGCATTTGGGGTGCCCAGCTTTCTCTGGGCACTGTAAGGTATTGGAGGGACCACGTGAGGGTTAGGAGGTGCAGAAAGAGCCTCCATGGGGCTGAGCACTTGCCTTGCTGGAGAAGCCCCAAACCCTGGTTGTGTCTGGGCAGCAGCTTCTTCCTTCACCTTCATTGAGTAATGGCCCGGGAATGGCCAGCTGGGAGACATTCGATGGGAGCCTTTAAATGAAAACATCAGGCTCCCAGTTCTGATGAATATTTTTCATGATGTTTCTTGAAGCCTCAAAACCAAATGACTTATTTCTGGCTGTATGAAACGTCTCAATCAAATCAACTATGCAGCAAAATTGAACAAGTGTTGGGTTTCTTAGGTAGCCTGTGACCTACAACAATGCTGATACCTTATGCAGGGATTCAGCCTCATTTATTCTCCCAGTCTGGTACACAAGGCAAGGGCAACCCCTACCCAGTATAAACCAAAACTGAGGCAAGGCAAAACTCAAACCACCCAAGCTCTTCCCTCTTCCAGCACCAAACCACTGAGCGCTCAGGCTGACCCGCATCCATGCACCTCATCGGTGCATCTGCTCACTGCTCCGAACTCTACCTCTGGTGTGCGGCCCTTTTTTTTTTTTTTCCTCCTTTTTTCCCCTAATTTGGAAGTGAAATCTCATGCAAGGATGTAAGTTACAGTTCATCTCCACTACATATTTCTCTCTGTCTTCTCTCTGTGATCAAAGGGAGCAGATGGAAAACTTTGCAAAGAGAACAGACATCTCTGCTCCCTGCTGCAAGTCAGGAGGGGGCTCAGGTGTTATTTCTCATACTTCATGCTGCAGTTAACTGGGTTTGTCCAGGAGATTTAGGAAGAAAAGATGCCATTGCCAGGCATCTGCGTATGGGTAATTTGTCTTGATTTGTTTTCGATGTTACTGATGAGAGAGGGAGATGAATGCTTAATTAGGGAATTAACTGTCTTTTAAAAGATTAAGTTTTCTTTGAACTCATTTATCAAAAAGAGAGAAAAAAAATGCTGCAACCTGTTTGACAGAAATCTCTTTTCTCAATATGAATGAAAGGCTGAACAGCTAGAATAAAAGAAAAGCACAATTACTAGGTAAACCTAGGACTAGGCTTGCCCTATAGAAGTACTGCTTTCCCTTGCTGTCTCAGTCTTGTGTGGTGGTCCTATTTTCTTCTCTTCCCAGAGCTACTCCATCCAGCCCCTTAGGAATGGGGGTTTGTGCAGGTAACCCCAATTCTGCCCTCATCACATCACACAGCGCTTGGCTTTGCTGCCAGAGTCCTTCTCTATTATCCAATACTTGTTAGCTGGAGTGATGCAGATTATAATTTTAAGGTACTCAAGCACTTTCAGGGGAAAATGGGAGCTCAAGATTGCTGCCCAGCGTATGCAGCAGTGATAGTTGCAGGTATCTCAGGGTGACATGGAAATCACTTGTCTGATGCAGTGCTACTTCTCACAGCCATACCCTAAGTCAAATCTTTAATTTATTCAAAGGTTAATTCATCCCTCTTCCATTAACAAGGATGAATCCAGTTTGATATGTAAGGACGGAATAAACTTTTTTCCCTGGTGTGAGCACCAGGACAAGATGTGTGTGCATACACCCTATACTCCTATGTGCATCCCTCTGGTTGAGACTTAGTATTTAGGGTGATTGAAAATGTTTGCCTTTTATGAGCAGAAAGTAGCATTGTACAAACTGTGACAATATATTTTTTCCTCTCTATGAGCTAAAACCAGATATCAGTAGTTTTTCTCCTGAATTCCTGCCTGGCAATTCATAGAGATTCTCTAATTCAAATTGACAGGTGCTTGTACAGCAGGCTGAAATGCCAAATAACAAGCTACAATTTACATCTTTATGCATGTATGACTGGAATATGAATTATTTCAAATTTATTGTGGGAATGGCAGGGAGTTAAGCAATGTGGACTACCTTTTTTGTTTGTTTGTTTCTGATGCACTTCATCTGCCCCTCATGAACCTCAAAGAGTGCACAGCTATTAGTAGTTTCCATTTGCAGCAAAGCAACATCTCTGATGCTTCTCTAATCTTTGCCAGTGTTTGGCTGGAAAGGGGGAATGAATTTGACTCTGAAATGCCACACTCAAACTCTGCCCCAGGCCTTGCTTCGAGGCTGCGTGTAGGAGAGGGATGGCATGCAGCTGCATGTCTGTGGAGGTTTACTGGCCCTGGGGTGATCCCACAGTCTCATCTCCTGTGTATCTCGAGCAATGATTTCATTTCACTCTTGGCAGTAAAGGCTGTTATTGGTTTCTTGCAGGAACAGCAGCTTCTGCAAACCCATCTCACATGGCTGCTCCCCTGGTCCTCACGTGCAGATGGGTCCGTCGTGGGTGGCTTGTGGCCAGGCTCAGCATGACATGGGGTCCCTTAGGGGCTGCAGGTGAGGCCCTGGGCACTGTGCAGCTTTTGAGTGCACAAAGAGGACAGACAGCCCCCTGGGCACGGGGGCTTCCAAAGCAAATGTGTTTGGAGGGGTGAGAGTGTAAACAGGTGCCCATTAGGCTGGGAGTAACCCCACCATCGAGTGTTCCTTTGGGAAAGCCCCATTTGAGTCCCCACCTCCAGGGACTTCAGGTGTCCCCATCATGGGACATCCCAGTGGAGCCTAGAAGAGAGGACCCATGTGCACGTCTGCATCTGAGCTCCCTTCTCTCCTGCAAGCCTTTTTCAGGCAAAGAACCCTTGCCTCCACCAAACAGGACAACCAGGAGATATTTGCAGGAAAAAACCCAAATATTTGCAAGCATGCCAGGGGTTGTCTTTGGAGTTGTCACTTGAGTCCTGAAAAAAAAAACCAATGTATAACGAAAAATTAGCATAGCTTCACTGAAACCCCACAAGGTGGCTGTGTTCAGATGGAAAATTGGAGCAATAATTGGCACTTCATTTGTTGTTTATAGCTACAGGAACAGTTTTTTACCTTGTTTCAGTGTTCATTAGCACCTTTGTAAAATGAGAGTTATGGCTGTGAATTTACCTAGATGCAGCACTGGAACAAATCCCTTTGTGTCTACTCCTTAAGCTAATAGAGCATCCTTGGTAGCCTTTGGGCATGCTAAGAGAGCTGAAAGCAGACTTGTCTCCTGAAAACAGGGGAGTGATGCTCTTGTACAGCAGCTGGGCCTCATCTCTCAGGCAGCATTCTTGAAGGCCATATCCTTTGGGGCAGGTGATTATTTTAGGGTCATTGCAGACATATGTGTTCTTTATAATGAGTAAATAAAAGCATTTCAGATCCATATCCATTGGCATAGGATCACTGACAGAAGCCAAAAATGAGTTTTATTCTTTGATGAAAGCTGCTAACAAGGTGTCCCTATTGCCTGAGGGCTGCTCTGCCATTGGAAATCCCTCGTCTCAGTGGGAATGACACTTCCGTCTCTCCTTCTCCTCAAAGGTACAACTGCAACTGTGTTTCCCGTGGAATAATTATGTGGAATTGTTTAAATGAGCCATAAAAAAAAAAAGGCTGAGGGAGAAACACTATAGGCAGGCTTGTGTGTTGGCAAGGTTGCCTTACCACCAGAAAATTGCTGGTTCTGATTGTAAAGCCGGGCTTAGTCAAGTCAGACCCTCTGTCCCTGCCTATAGACCAGAGTAGGCTGAAACTAAAGGTGTTTGAATGATATCCAAGCAGACCTTTTGAGTGAGCCTTCCGCACGGGCTGTGAGCTCATCCTCACACCAGCCCCTGCAGAAGACTAATCCCAAGTCTTTTTCCCACTAAGGAAAACTGAAATCAATGGGGCAGATTTATCAGACAGCTAATCCATAGTGGTGGTCCCCCCTCCAAGCTTCATATTCTCTGTGGGCAATACAATGATGATTAATTAAAACACCCCGTCCTTTTCAATTAAAGCTTCCAAAGTGCTTGCTAAGCATTAAGTGCAGCAATGCTATACAAGACTGACAACATATTATCAGCCCCAATTTGAAGACAAGAAACCCCCAGATTGGTAAAAGAGCCTGATTTAAAAACCAGAGCTAAAATCCTTGTCCTGTGCAAATCAATGTCCAAAGTCCCTTGAAGTTCAGTAGGACTGAGTTTCTGCTTCAAGGACCTCCTGTCCCCAGTAACACTCACAAACAAATGTCTCCTTCAAAATGTGAAGTAGGAGAAAATTTGTTATGTTGTCCTCAGACTTGCTTCAACATTTTGAATAATTTTCCAATAAGTTGTGATGAGGCATCTGTAATTCCTGCAAGAGTTTAATTCAGAGCAGGTACTTACCAATCAAATTGTATCTGACACAGTTCTTGAAGGGATGGAAGTTATCTTAAAAAAAAAAATCTATGTGCATCAGTAATATTCCCAAAATCAATGTTGTTTAGCAAGCCATATTGACGTTCTTAGAAGCTGATATTTTTTTAATTACATCTCTGAAATAAGATTAAAACCTTTCATTATACCTTTAGAATTGCCTTAAAATAAATTAAAAAAGCACCAAAGCATTTATTGTTGATTTAAAAGTATCTTGAGTCTTGTAATAACAGTCTTTAAATCCAAACAAATCAAAATGAAAAAAAAAAGGAAACCAACCCTCCTCTATTTTTTTCTGCATCGGAGGAAGTTAAGATTTAACATATATTTTGTCAATGTTTTGTTAATGATACCTTCACTGTTTCTCCTTTCAGAGTGCTAGCAGTGAAACCTACCTTTAAGCTCCTGAGGCCTCAGGAGAGGTAGTTAATAAATGTTGTTATTTTGGCACCTGAAACTATGCAGCAAGTAATGCCACTCTGTTAGCACCGGCGCCGGCATCTGTGACTCGTGAATCATCGCTCGTCATTAGAATGCGTAACTGAGGATTTGTTTAAATAAAAAAAATATATTAGCATTGGGAGAAAGGAATATAGCAGAAGGCTGCAGCTCCATGAAGAAGGAGGAGCGTCCACGTGCTGAAAAGTGCCCTGAGCTCCTGTGAAAGCCCACCCCAGGGCTCAAAGCATGTGCAAATATGTTGGGAGGAGGCAGGCAAAGAGAAAATAAATGTATCTAGGGAGATTTATCTGCTTTGCAGGTGTTCTTTTGGGGTTTTAGCTGCTCTGGACCAATCTGACCTTTTAGGTTCTGTTTGTACATAGCTGGGATGTCCCCAGGTGTCCCCGGGGCAAACCACAGCTGTGATGTAATGCTGTTCTCATGTGCCAGGCACTGTGGTCGGTAATGCTACAAATGTAAAAAACATGATGTTAAAATAAGCAATACGAGCAGACAGATTTGTGGATTTTTTCTTCCCCAAGGGGATTTTTAGGAGAGAAGCAGGAATAATTGCAGGAACACTGAAAATATTCACATTCAATAGGCAACTGGCAAGTAGTTGGGGATGAAGAGAAGTGGAATTTTTTTAACTTTGAAATGTTTTTGTTTGTTTCTAAATGGCTTTTTTTTTTTCTAGTTAAATATTAATTTAAAATCTGTTTTCTGATACTAGCTTTAAAACAATCTGGACAGGTTAAATGGAAGAAAAAGCATGGGGGAAAAGCAAAACAGGAGAAAAAGTGAGCAAGGGAGAGATGGGTGAGATGAAGCTGCCATCCCAGGAATGCAGGCTGATCAGGGAGTGAGAAGGCATCATCAGATGGGCTTCACCAAGATGTAGGTTTTGATATTTCTCCTTTTCTCTTGCAGCACCAAATGCTTCCCACTTCTTCAGTGCCTTGGTTAGGAATTTGTGTGCCAGCACAGGTCCAGGGTGTGGGGAAGAGAAAGGGATGGACAAAATGGCATCCCAGTGCTCCTCCTCACAAGACAAGGTAAGATAAATACAGCTCCAGACAGCAATCCTGAGCTGTTGGCCAGTTTTATATAAATACCTCTATGGCTGGAGGACTTCATGTCCAGATGTGTCCTTTGGTGGCTTCAGCACATCCTCATATGTGCAGCCAGCTCCAGCAGAACCAGCACAGGGCGAACCGCCTCTTGCCCTGCAGGCAGACTGTCACTGTCCCAGGTTGCATTTGGGTTTGTTGTTTTTAACTTGGTGCAATTGTGCTCCAAGGTGGAGTGGAGACATCTAACCCCAGACTGCTGGTGGCTAGGAGCACGTGAGTGCTGATCTGCTGGTGTGGCACCATGTCTGCTCGCAGAGCACAGCGCTGGCTTTATTAGGGGCCTCAGTGCTATCCCAGAGCAGGCCTAGGAGGCAGCAAGAATGTTCCTTAGACATCAGGAAAAATTTTTTACAATGAAGGTGGTGTAACACTGGAACAGGTTGCCCAGAGAGGTACTTGATGCCCCATCCTTGGAAACACTTAAGACCAGGTTGGATGAGGCTCTGGGCAGCCTGATCTGGTTGAAGATGTCCCTGCTCCTTGCAGGGACAGATGACCTTGGACTAGATGACCTTTAAAGGTCCCTTCCAGCCCTAACTATTCTATGATTCTATGAAGAATATGTCCTATGATCAGGCACCTCCTCTGTGACCCAACAGAGCTACGAGCACCTTTCCAGTCACTTGCAAGCAGGAAAATTTTGGGGCGATGCAGCCCTCCTGGCTGCCAGGAGAGGCTTCCTGCAATCCCATGGACACTTTCTGATACTGCCCCCAATATCAAGGCACAACATGCTCAATGTGGTAGTTTAAATGAGTTCATAAGGTCAACTTATTAAAAATTTGGCATGAGCCACTGGCCTCATTTGTCCTGGCAACCCCCTGATTTTTGCTTCAGACATTGCGATTTACACAGCTACAGGGCCAAGTCCCTACCTAAGTTAAAAAATAAAACTCCTGTGTGCCCTTCAAGCCAGGCCTTACTGCTTTGTGGAACTCCATTGCTGTCTACACTAAAAGAGCTCATGGTGTACCAGCCTTAGGCACAGGGAGGATGTGCTCGGAGACACAGCAGGAAAAATCCTGTGATAGCCACAGACTTGCAGAAGGGAGGAGGTTGGAAGGGACTTGCATTGTGTTTTGAATTCTCTCCCTCCACTCTGCTCTGGTGAGACCCCACCTGGAGTACTGCGTCCAGCTCTGGAGCCCCCAACATAAGAAGGACATGGACCTGTGGGAGCGAGTCCAGAGGAGGGCCACAAAGCTGATGAGAGGGCTGGAGCACCTCTCCTATGAGGACAAGCTGAGAGAGCTGGGGCTGTTCAGCCTGGAGAAGGCTCTGGGGAGATCTTATAGTGGTCTTCCAGTACCTAAAGGGGACCTACAGGAAACATGGGAGAAACTCTTCAGCAGGGCCTGTTGTGATAGGATGAGGGGTAATAGTTTTGAAACAGAGGGAAGGAGATTCAGACTTGATAGAAGGAAGATATTTTTTACAATGAGGGTGGTGGAACACTGGCACAGGTTGCCCAGAGAGGTGGTAGATGCCCCATCCCTGGAAACATTCAAGGCCAGGTTGAGAGTTGTCCCTGCTCCTTGCAGGGGAGTTGGACTAGATGACCCTTAAAGGTCCCTTCCAACCCAAACCATCCTGTGATTCTGATTCTATGAATTATGTTTACGCATATTGTTATATGAATACTTTGTAGTGAGACCAATCTATTTCAGAGGCAGGTATTTGGAGTGTAATGAGTGTCCCTGATTTTTCTCTGCTCCTCTAGCCTGTCCAGCCTCAGCCCAGTGGCATCACAGATGAATCAGAGCTGCTTCAGCTTTGCTCTGGTCTTCTGTTAGCATCTTCCCCCTTGTTTCACTTGAAACGGTGTCACCAAAAAAGTAGTGTGCATGCTAGTGTATTGTCCGCTGCAGTTGTTAAAGATGGTGAAGACAGCCTCCTCATCTGAGCTGGCAGGGTGAGAGCTCCTCCTTCCTTTTACGTGAAACCCCGTCCTCTTGGGGACCACAAGAGTGAAGGAGAAAGCGTTTTGCTCCCTACTGCAATCATGCAAATGCAAAATCAGATTAAAGAGGCTGAAGACTGACTTTGAGGATCCTTTGTCCTTGATTCATAGCTGTTTTCAAGAGCGATGTCGGTCAATTTCTTCACTCTCTAAGCTTTGCTTACTACTTCTGTGTCTTGATGTAGTGGAAAATACCTTTAAAATGTTTTTTTCACATGCACGCATGTGCATGCTATTGAGGTAAATGGCATGGTTGTAAAAATGAGTCTTGAACCAGGATTTTTTCCTCTGAGCACTAGTGGCACCAAGGTCACTGCACCGGGACAAATCTTGGCCAGTGATGCCTTGCCCCAGAGGATGGCAGAAGAGTGAGAACATCATTCAGTGGCAACTCAGACACACAAGGAGTGGGAAGGAAAATCCTCAGTTAATAAAAATACTTATCTCATGAGAAGGAGGTTTTTAGACCCTTAACCAGAAACCTGTGTAGAAATGACTTATGTTGTGAACTTACCTGGATCCTCAGGGTCATGTACCCTAGTTGATGTCTCCAGAAGAAAGTGAGAAAGTGCAATGTTTTCTTCTTTATGCTGTTCACCACAGTACCTCAGCCAGGGAGGCCGAGAGGCAGCCCTGCACAGAGCTTTCCTTCTGGTTCTCTTGGAGGATGCTGAGCTTTATACTCTCTTTGCATTTCAGTTGTGCATTTTCTGATTAAAGCATTGGTTTATACTTTAGGAGAAGTGCACCTGGTAGCAACACTATTGCAAGCATGAGGTGCCATGGTTTCCAGCCTCCATCCAGCAACCCTGACCTCCTCCATGGCCCCATCACACCTCGGCGCATCCTGCACTGCACACACAGTGCTGAGACTGATATCTGACCACAGTGTGCTGTGCCGGCTGCAGGTCTCAGCTTTTGCTCCTCTCCCTGTTTGACGTTTTACCTGCAGTTTTTGGACAGGCTGTGGCAGCCGCATCAGGTACGTCCTTGCTGGTTTGCCCCCTCACCTT